>JAJJBR010000246.1:0-53710 GCA_022817965.1 Solanum lycopersicoides
TAATCAAAACCCCCTTTAGTTATTGAGCATCAGAGACACTTAAATCCACCTATGCAAGAGGTAGTGAAGAAGGAAATTATTAAGTAGTTGGATGCTGGAGTAATATATTCGATCGCTGATAGTAATTGGGTATGCCCTGTTCAGTGTGTACCTAAGAAAGGGGGAATGACTGTGGTCCCCAATGAAAAAAATGAACTTGTTCCAATGAGACCGGTGACTGGATGGAGGGTGTGTATGGACTACCGGAAATTAAATGCATGGACCGAAAAAGACCATTTTCCTATGCCCTTCATGGATCAGATGTTTGATAGACTTGCCGGAAAAGGGTGGTACTGTTTTCTTGATGGTTATTCGGGGTACAATCAGATTTCTATTGCACCGGAAGATCAAGAGAAAACCACCTTCACTTGCCCATATGGGACCTTCGCGTTCAAGAGAATGTCGTTTGGGTTGTGCAATGCACCCGCCACATTTCAGAGATGTATGATGTCGATATTCTCCGATATGGTGGAGGACACTATTGAAGTGTTTATGGATGATTTTTCTGTGGTTGGTGACTCCTTTAAGTGGTGTTTGAGTCATTTATCTGAGGTTCTTAAGAGGTGTGAAGACTGCAATTTAGTACTAAATTGAGAAAAATGCCACTTCATGGTGAAAGAGGGTATTGTATTGGGTCATCGCATTTTAGAGAAGGGTATAGAGGTTGATCGAGCTAAAGTCGAGGTAATAGAGAGACTTCCCCCACCTATCTCTGTAAAAGGTGTGAGATGCTTTCTTGGGCAAGCAGGTTTTTACTGGAGGTTCATCAAGGATTTTTCAAAAATTGCGCATCCTTTGTGCAAGTTTCTTGAGAAAGAGTGTAAATTTTATTTTGATAAATCCTGTCTTAAGGCATTCGGCGAGTTAAAAGAAAAGTTGGTGTCTGCACCTATCATTATTTCTCCGGATTGGAGCAGTCCATTTGAGGTGATGTGCGATGCTAGTGGGGTTTCTCTTGGTGTGGTATTGGGACAAAGAAGGGACAAAATCCTTCATCCCATTTACTATGCTAGTAAAGCCCTCAATGAAGCCCAAAAGAACTAGTAGTCTTTGCTTTTGAGAAATTTCGCTCCTATTTGCTAGGCACTACAGTTATAGTGCATACTGATCATTCTGCTTTGAGATACTTGATGGCAAAGAATGATGAGAAACCGAGGTTGATTTGTTGGGTATTACTATTGCAAGAATATGACTTTGAGGTGAGAGATATAAAAGGGATCGAGAATCAAGTTGCTGATCACTTGTCCCGTTTAGAAGATGAAGCAATGAGAGAGTTGGGGGATAAGACTGATATTGATGATACTTTTCCCGATGAGCATATATTGGCCGCCTCTCAAGACTTGATTCCGTGGTTCGCAGATTTTATGAATTATCTGGCTAGCGATATTATTCCACCGGACATGTCCTTTCATCAAAGGAAAAAGTTCATGTACGATGTGAAGAAGTTCTTTTGGGATGAACCACATTTATATAGGAGCTGTGTCGATGGGCTTATTCGGCGTCGTGTGCCAGAAGTTGAGATGTTGAGTGTTTTGGAGGCATGCCATTCTTCACCCGTAGGTGGACATCATAGTGGTATCCGGACCGCTCACAAGATCTTACAATGTGGCTACTATTGGCCAACTATTTATCAAGATGCTCATGAGTTTTCCAAAGCATGTGATGGATGCGAAAGAGATGGCGGCATTTCAAGAAAGCAAGAGCTCCCTTTAAATCCCATTCTTGTGATTGAGTTATTTGATGTGTGAGGTGTTGACTTTATGGGACCTTTTGTGAGTTCTCATGGGATGAAGTACATTCTAGTAGGGGTTGATTATGTGTCTAAATGGGTGGAAGCTATCGCACTCGCAAATAATAAAGGGAAGAGTGTCACCGCGTTCTTGAAAAAGAATATATTTTCTCGATTTAGTACCCCAAGGGCTATTATTAGTGATGGGGGATCCCACTTTTGCAACAAATTGTTTAAGGGATTATTGGAGAAATATGGTGTTCGCCATAATGTGGCCACTCCTTACCATCCTCAAACTAGTGGGCAAGTTGAGGTGTCAAATAGGGAGATCAAGCAGATTTTCTCAAAAACGGTGAACGCTAGTAGAACAGATTGGTTAAGGAGGCTTGATGATGCTCTTTGGACCTACCGGACAGCATACAAGACTCCCATAGGTATGTCCCCATACCAACTTGTATATGAGAAGGCTTGTCACCTACCGGTTGAATTAGAGCATAAAACCATGTGGGCGATGAAGAAGTTGAGATGTTCAAGAACAAGAAAATAAAAGTAAATTCCTTAACAAATTGGTTAAAAGTTTATGTAAAACTCTAAGCTAAAACGCCTAAGCTAAATGCAAAGAAAGTGAATTAAAGGCATATGTTAATGGAGTATAGTTTCGGCTATTCACTAGTAAAAATGAAGAAAAATACATGCTGCCATTTAGAGTGAATCTCAAAATCTTAAGGTTCTATTACTAAGAGATTAAGCCTTAAAATAAAAGAAAAGAAAATAGGGTGAGAGAGGGGATTCGAACTTGGGTAGGTTCAAAGAAGCCTTAAATTAAAAGAAAAAGAAAATAGTGACGGAGGGGGGATTCGAACACGGCTCCTTGGCCAAGGGTGTGAGATGCATAAATCTCACACCAAAATAAAATAATAATAATTGAGGCCACTCGGATTCGATCCCAGATCCTCTTAGTTGAATGATTGAAGTCATCTAGCACTCTAAATAATTAAAATAAAGTGTTGCCTAAGGGATTCGAACATGGGTCCCTTGACTGAAATAGTGAGACACATCAAAATGAAATAAAATGCAGCCACTAGGGATTGAACTTGGGTCCCTTGGATGCCTGTGTAAACTGCATAAGTCGTACACAACATATACTTAGATTGTCATGAAACACTTAGTGAATTATGAGTAACCCAAATTGGGTAAGACCATGAGTTAATGGTAAGATTATTAAATGAACATTCACGTAATGAGGTGAGTAATTATATTATACTATGATGCTAATGGAAATAGTGACAACATGATAAGAGGCTATAATGAAAGGGGATACAGGTCTCAACCAAGCCTAAGTAAAGGTCACCAAAAGTACTCACCTAAGAGAGTGTCGAACATTAAGAGACAAGTCTCAATCACATTCTATATGTAAGTGTAATGACAATTCACACTTAATACGTAAAGAAGAGATTAGATATCATCTAATGAGCTATGACTACCTCATGCTAGAAGCAATCTTCGATGATGTATGAGTTGAATGTTAATAGGAACTTTAAACTAAGCACCGATAGGCTAGTTATGAGTTGTGATGCCTTCTTTCAGGAAGGGCGCTGGTTCACGTAATTCTCATGAGATGAGACTGTCCACCAAGGTGTGTATGGGTCTCCCTAAATCTCCTAGTCTTTGAACTATGTTGCCAACATAGGGAACTAGCTTGGTTCGAACCCATAAAGCTAGCATGTTTTGGTGTCACTTTGGCCAGTGACTCCACCTCTTTTCGGTGTGGCAAGACACCGGATTTCATGATGCTCACATGATCTATGTCTGTTAAGGTTGAAAGTTTCTCAAATTATGAAAGATAATGAAATGAACTATACCAAATTTGTTTGTGCAAGACAATCAGGAGTTGAGACCGGACTCAAGTATTGACATTAGGTCATTCTTGGTCATTGCACTTCATGATCCCGATGAGAGTCTTAAACTTCAGCCTAGGTATAGCTGGTGTTCACATTAGCCTATGAATGAATGAAATGAATAATGTGAAGTACAAATGAACGAATGAAGCAGACTCTGTGTTTGCTAAAGGAGACCCTCGGATTGAGATCTCATATGTTGGGCCCTCACTTGAGATGTCTTAATGCTACGTCCATGATTCCAAGGTCACATGGAAATGAAATGTATATTATATGAAAAATGAAATGTATATTATGTTAACCGATGCGTGTATGATGTGTGACATTTCATGGCATGACCTTCCTATTACGAAATAGTCAAAGTCAAGAGACTTGAACTTCTAAGAAAGCATGTTGATTAGGAAGAGCCATACTTCTTCATGCATTACCGTGATGTGTTGTTGCATGTAACCATACTTAGTACAAGTGTGTACTAATTCTATACAATATTACTATTTTAGGTGCAGGCTCAGGTGGACGTTGACGGTATCATTGCACCTGTTCGGACTCAGAGATTTCATACGAACCTGGTAGGTCCTCATGCATTCGAGGATGCCTGCCTTTATATTTCTTGCTTAGTAGTAGGTTTGAACTAGTGCGGTAGGTTCCACTAGTGTTTCTTTCGTATTTTATTTAGACGCTTGTAATGATACCATTTTGGCAAGTATTACTTATGACATGATATTCCATTTCTTTCAAGTTGCATGATCTTATAATTAGATGGTTGATGTATGAGCAATGAACTTCCTTAAAGATATGCGTTTATATGAAGTCTATGTATACTTCAACTATAATCAAAAAGTTTCAAATTTTCCGCTAAAATTAACTGTATGAATGTGATGAATGTAAGAAGAGGATTGTCTGCGACCTCTGAGATATCAACGACGCCGGTGGCGGTCTGTATTCCAGAATCCCATTCATTACAAACTTGGTATCAGAGCATCAGGTTAAATATCCAAGACATCAGGCTCATATCAACCATGTTAAGTAGTTTCTCAGTTATGGTAGTGAAGTGCACCACTATCATGAATTAGAGACTGCATAATGTCTAGGAAATTTTCCCTTCTTCTACTCTCTATCGTGCTATGTTGAATTGTGACATGATTGTGTCATTAAAAATCTAACTCTCTTTTTGTATCTACGTGTAGATAATGAATACGAGGAGAAATGCAGGCAGGAGGGTAGGTGAGGCAGCTGCTGGAGGAAATCAAGTTCCTCCTCAAGCCCCAGTTGTTGCTGTTCATGTTCCTGTCAATCCAGCTTGGTTGACAGATGGAGAAGTGAGGAATGCCTTGCTACAAATGGCACAGGCCATCACTACTCAGAATCGAGCCATCACGGCTCAATTAGCTAGAGAGGGTGCTCCCAGAGAGAATCCTCATGCTGGCACCATGGCTAACAGGCTCAGGGACTTCACCAGAATGAACCCCCCATTTTACTACGGATCCAAGACCCATGCCGATCCCTAGGAGTTCGTGGATGAGGTCCACAATATCCTCTGTGCCACGGGAGTATATGAGGAGGCGAAGGGTGAGTTGACTGCATATCAACTCAAGGATGTGGCACAGATTTGGTACCGGATGTGGGCTGATAGCCGAGCACGTGGAGATGTTCCCATAACTTGGGATGTTCTCAAGACTGCATTTCTGGAGAGATTCTTCCCCAGAGAGCAACGACAAGCCAAGGTTGAAGATTTCATCAACCTGAGACAGGGAGCTATCTCAGTCAAGGACTATTCCTTGAAATTCGTTAACCACTCAAAGTATGTTTCTTCTCTAGTGGAAAAATAGTAGGGATGAAATGAGCAGGTTTGTGACTGGCGTGTCGGAGGATCTAGTGGAAGATTGACGGGCAGCCATGTTGCATGATAACATGGATCTGGGCAGGTTGATGGTGCATGCCCAGAAAGTGGAGGAAAGCAGGAAGAGGAGGCACACTAGGGCAGGGAACAGGTCAAGGCAAGTTGAGGAGAATTTTTCAAAGAAGAGTAGTATTGAAATAAGAGATAAGCCCAGTTTTAAGAAGGGACTCTGCCACCAAGGGGAGTCAATTTCATCCAAGGGTCGCTATGATAGGGATTCCGAGCCCAGAGTTAAGATGATAAATGAAGTAGATACACCTCAGGAGAGGCTACCGTGGAGGAAGTGTGGCAAACTGCATGGAGGAGAGTGTATGCTGGGCTCTATCACTTGTTACAGTTGTGGAAAACTGGGTCACATGATGAAGGATTGTCCGAATAGGAGAAGTCAAGAAAAAGGGGAGGATAAAGTTCAGCCTGATGGTCCAAGTGAAGAGGCTCCAAGGAGGAAACGATTCTTCGCACTCAAGTCTAGAGGTGCAGAGGAAGTCACTTCTGGTGATGTCTCGAGTGCGTAGCCTTAATTAGTCTTTCATGTATTTGAATGTGTATGGTGTTTATGAACTAGTATGAGGTTAATATGTTTGAGTCATCATGTTGGTTGCTGATTTGTGTGACTTATATGCTTACTTGTTTTGTATGCTTTGATGAGACTAGTTAGGAAAGAGTTTCCTAAGTCTATTAATGTGAATCTGCTAGTAGGTTTCAAAGATGTGCACCACCATGCTAATAGGTGAATCAGATATTCACCAATGAAAAGTATTGAATTTCTTATGTATGCATATGTTCTATGGATGACTAGATTGTTGCTAGTAAAGAGTAGTGTCATTCGGGGACGAATGTTCCTAAGGGGGGGGATAATGTGACAACCCAAAAATGACTATGCTATGTAAGATCTAAACGTACATAGAATGTCTAGGTTAGACCTGGTTCACACGGATTGATGCGTGTGGAACCATACCTCTGAGCCTATGCACCAGCCAAGTCAACCAACTTGGCGAGCTAGTTGAGCTAGGCAGAGTTGGTTCCATCCATGTAGTGTACCTGAATACTAGGATTCACCCAGATGAGTCTTAACCGGACTTAGAGGGTTGGTCCTAGGTTTTAAGGGTTCTAGGGGTATAAAGGTAATTTTGGGGCTAGGGGTAGTATAGTAATTACCCTAGGCTGATATTTAATTAATTAAATAAAGCTATTAATTAGTCAAAATAAGTCAAATCTCGGTGGTCAAACTTGAGATTGACCTTACCTCCACACTTGGGTTCGAGCCGAGTTGGAGGCATAAGGGGGCACAAATTAATCGATTAAAATCTAATTAAAATAATGAGGGGCATTACAATAACTTAATATATATTTTATAATCTGATTTTACCATTTTAATTGTGTTGAATAAGTCAACAACAATTCCCACAAAAGGGGCGCATGACTCCCACTAGGAGTGTGCTTCATGCCCACTCTTAATTCATTATCTCTTCTAAAAATGTTTTTCAGATTTATTTTACAATTCAAAAACAGAAAAATAAAGTAACCCTACTGATTCTAAAGAGTTCTAGGCTGCATTCATCAAAAAGAAAAAGAAAAAAAATTGTACGCCTAAGTCCTTTGAGAAATCACGTAAAGAACTTCACTTGGGAACAAGAATCAAAGCTCGGAAGAAAGGTTTGTGGGTGGGTGGAAACGTGTGGTTGTGGCGGGTTGTAAAGGCTAAAAAGGTATGGGTTTCGTTCTCTCTTGGTCCCTTTCCCAAGAGTCCCCTAAGGTTCAGTACGTATTCCAAGCGAAAACTAAGGTTGCCCCCGTTGCATGCCCCTGTCATTAGATCCTCTGAAAAGTGATGCATGCGTTGGTATGTTTGCTGTAACATTTTGAAATATCGAGTTCATGTGATAAGACTTAAATGGGCTCCTTAGGATCTAAACCAGTGTTCCTAGCCAATTAGGCATATTTAGAGTCTTTGAAGTGGTGTTGGAACCGAAACTCTTAAACATCCGGCAAATTGGTTCATAAGAGGGCTAGAGTGTCCTTTTAATTTAACCAAGTTGAAGAGTCGGAATTTGGTAAACGGTTGTAAACATAGGTGTAAAATATTGTGTGGGATGGTTTCATGCTATAAAAGTCAGGGTACGACTCCCCGAGGACCAAACAAGGACCCTCGAGGAGGACCCTTGAAGCAGCAGGGCATGACGGACCCCATGGCGGGGCGTCACAGGCGCGACGGGGCATCGAGGCCTCCGTCATGCCAGCCTTAGCGCTTGGGGAGAAAGCCTCCGCCTGCACAAGTCTCTGACCAGCGTGACGGATGTGCAGGACGGAGGAAAGCCAGTCCGTCACGGCCACGACGGTCCGTCGTCGTGGAACCGTCGTGCGCTTGGGGAGAAAGCCTCCGCCTGCACAAGTCTCTGACCAGCGTGACGGATGTGCAGGACGGAGGGAAGCCAGTCCATCACGGCCACGACGGTCAATCGTCGTGGAACCGTCGTGGAGGTTCTGTGACAGTTTTCAGAAAGTTAGTTTTAGTTAATTAATTAATTAAGTGTCTTAGGGGTAATTAGGGGTTTAAGGGAAGACTAATTAAGTGAATTAAGACCCTACTATAAATACCCCAACCCTCATTAGCCTAAGGATTCTCTCAAAAAAACAAAACTCTCTTCCTTCTCTCTACTTGCTCTCTCTATTGGAAGACATCATTGGATATCAACTTGGAGAGATCATTGGGGGTTGATTTAGCACGAAATTCACCATCAAAACGTCGTCAAACCTTCAGGTATGGGATCTAATTCACCTTTGAGATTCTTTCCTCAAAGGGTTCCTTCAAAGCTTTTTCCAAAAAGTTGAGTTTCTTATGGGTTTCATCCAAATCCGAATCTGATCATGTGAATTGAGTTAATTATGTATTCTTTGGGTTAGAATTAATAGATTATCATAAATTGTAACTTGATTATGGTGAATTGATGTAGTTTGATCTAGATTGTGGGTGATGACCCTAACCCTTAACCGTAAGTGTAAAATTGATATGGATTGGGTTGAGTTTGATAGAATTGATCTCATAATTAGTTAAATGGTCTTTAATGATTGTTATTGCATTGATTATGGATCTATTATGATGAATTGAAGTTCTTCACACCTATGTTCTTGAATATTGAATCTAAGTTAAGAAGTTACACTTGAGATCGTGTTACTAAACTTTGATGTAGTATTGCTTCATAGTATAGTGCTTCTCCTTGATTAGTTCTTGTGTTTTATTATTGAATTACATTGATGTGATGATCTAAGATTGGTTGATCTATGGGTTGATGGTAAGGTCCTTTATTGATGGACTAGGGAGGAGTATTGGTAAGTCTTGATGATCCTAGCCTTTACTTCAAATTGTGATTAATTGTCATCAAGTAATAATGTTATGTTGAAGTATGCTTTGATTGATGGGATAGGTTAATATGATACATGAACTTATATGCTTAGGTTGGTTGTGAGGTTGCTAGGTGTAATGTAATATAGGGAAGTTGTACGATGTGCCCTATTATGATGAGATGTACAAGGGTTAACTTCACCTATATGAATTGTTAATGAAAGGACTAATTCTCATACAATTCTTATTGAGCTATAATGATGGTTATGCAAAGGGCTTGACCCTACTATCTAACTAAGTTAAGATGGTTAATAAAGGTTAAAGACTCGTCTATGAAAGGGAACTTAGCTAAGCACCGAGTGAGCTTGTATGTGAGGGGTGACACTTTCTTGTAAAAAGGAAGGCAGGGTTCATTACGGTCCTCACGGGGTGGATAGCCTCATGACCCGAGTAGGGTGTAGAGTTGATATGTCCATGGTTCTTTCCCCCAACCTCCATTAACTATGTTGCCACCATAGGATACTAGCTAGTGGATCCACCTAGATAGCTTTGTTCACGTTAGGTTCTACCTTGGCCGGTAGACCACCTTCCATCGGTGTAAGGTTTCATGACACCGGATTCCACATTCGATTATGTGGTCTATGTCGGTTAAGACAAATGTTCCCTAAACTAAAATGAATGAATAAGATATAGTCTAATCAAAGTAACTTGAGAGGTTGGCTATAGCTTAGGTAGGGGTATGGGACTCTACCTACGCCTTGCACTAGTTTGCCTTGATAGGAACTTTGAGAGGTCAATATTATACATGTTAAGCGATGGTATGATGTAAATGGTTTGTATGTTGAGTAACATGCTTATGAATATAATGTTGTTGTCTTTGCTTGAAGAAGGATGTATCTTGACATGAAGAGTATGTTGGTAAGTAAATTGCTAATTGTAGTCTTGGTAGGTTACTTGATTGAGTAGGAGACATGGTAGTTTTACTTGATCATTGCACTTTTGACTTATTGAAGGTTATCATTAGTATACTTTGCTTTGCTATGGTTTAATTGCATATGTAGTCTATTATGTTTTCATAAATGTCCCTACCTAAATATATTTGATTGGTAATTGTATATGAGATTTCATACTTAGTACATGTGGAGTACTAATCCCTTTTCTTTCCCTTTTTCCAAACATTTTAGGTTCGGGTCGTTGAGCTTGATCCAAATTGCTAGGAAGGAAGACTTGGGTATTTTGTCATCCAAGTGGTAGGTCCTCACTCTCTCGAGGACGTGGCCGACATATCTCTTTTATGATGTGTAGTTACTGTGATTCTATGTTGACTCTGTTATTCTCTTGAGACGATATAGTAGACAGCCTATATGCGGCTTCTTTCATTTGATGTAGGGCTATGCCCAAGACTTATTGTAATCGATAGATGGTTTATGAGATGAGACGGTTTTATGACTATTATTTTTCTAAATGTATAAGTGTATGAAATAAAAGTAGAAGACTAAGTAATCTTCGTATATGAACAAGTCTATGTATACTTGATATATATAATGATGAGTATGTAGAGGTCTATGTAAACCTCCGAGTAGTTTTAGATAAAAAGTTTTTAATTCGTTCTGATTTTTAGTTGATGAATGCTATGACGAAGCTAAGCGGCTTGTCTTAGTCCTCCGAGAGGACGACGACGCCGGTTACGTCTAGGGGGTAAACCCGGATGTGACATTTGCTGATAGACAATCTTACGAACGTTTGTAATTGTGTGTAATGTGATGTTTCCGGACAGCGTATGATCATTTTATGTGTGTACGACTGTATGTATGTTTTATGTACACAATAATGCTAAATATCATGAGAAGCATATTACAGATTGTTTTCAAGAACGTGGTGAATTAGATTCTATGAATTTGTTGTGTTATTAACATATAATGATGAAATCGTGATGTTTGATGTGAGGCCAAACTACACATTTTTTTATCATTACTTACGTCACATTTATTATTTATATTTATCCATTTTGAGCATAAATTTTATGGATTGTGCTAAATTGTCTATTTTATTTGTAGAATTAAATTGATGGAAAAATAAAGAAGTTTGGAGATAACGAATTAAAGATGGAAGGTTGAAGAAGGAAACCAAGCAGGCAGCTTAATGGATTAAAGTTAATAAAATAATATATTTATACATAAAGATGCATTGCTGCAATTGCAATTTGCAAAAACATTGAAGCAGCCACGTGGTAGTCTCCCACGCTTAACGCTTCACTACTACACGCGGAAAAAGAAAAAGGAAAAAAAAAAGCACGCCAATTCTTTTTGGTTTTGGATTCTTAATTTGTTTGGACTTAATTATTTTATTTAGAGTTTTCTACATCTATAAATATGACATGGAAAATTATTATTTAGGGAGAAGCCAAGAAACAAGATACAAGACATAATATAATTTTTTTCTAGCTTTGGAGATTTGTAAGAGCCGCCGTGAAGGCCGGAGAATTGTGGTTTATTCTTTATTCTCCTTTATTATTTATTTGTATTCGTGATTAATAAAAATATAATTTAGCTATTGTTCTTAACATTTTATGATTAACATAAATAAATTTATTTTAATAAATTTTGATTGTGCTTTTGCGATAATGAGTAGCTAAGCTTCACAACTAGGTTTATGGGAACCATGAGCGATTGAAAAAGTATGAATAGTAATTAAGCAATTCTCAAATAGTTTATTGCATGTATTGATAATTCTTTCTTTTAGAAGTTTTTTTAACGAGTGCACGCGTTAGAACTCGCCTTGTTGCTACTTGCCGGACCAAGGAGGTAGATAATAAGAAAAGAATTATCAACGTAGATTTAGTATACACTATCTAATAGGCTAGGGTCGATTGGTGCGAAATAACAACTAAGTCAAACATCAATTATGATGCTTAATATGAGGTAAAGGTAAGGATTAGTAAAGCACACATACGTAGCCGGACCAAGGTGCGGAGTGAAATTCTTTAGATGCCGGACCAAGGATTTAGAGATACATAACTTATCACTTTGCATACATAACACTAGAGGAGAATTGATATTACTAGGATTACCACGTTATGAGCTTATGGGAAACACATTCCTAGTTATTTTTATTAATTTGGATATAAATAAATATTTAGTTCAAACCTATTTTTATTTCTTTTATTTTTATTTCAATTTAAAATCCCCCATTTTTATAAAACGACTATCAAGTTAAATATTTGCTATTGATAATATTCTTCCATATTCTCTGTGGGATCGACCCCGACTTATAGTTGGGTAAATATATTGCATACGATCGTTTCTATTTCTTTTCAAGAAGTATATTTAAACGTCATCAAATAATGGCGCCGCTGCCGGGGAATATGGCTTAGAAATTATCTTTAGTATTTATTTTAACTTATAATTTTATTTATTTATTTTTTTTTACTTAGGATTTTTTTTTTTAATTATTATCATCGAGTCATCTGAACCTATAGAAGAGTGCATGGAGGAGAAAAATTGTGTCTATATTCTTGAATTTATTTTCAAACATCGAAAAATTACATTCCTCACTTAGGATCCAAGAAGTGCATAATGCGATATCTGTTATTTGGGACCTTTCTTTTTGTACCACCACCCCTTGAGCTAATAGAAAAATTGATTCAAAATTGGGGGTGCAATTCATATCTTCAAAGTGGAAGAAAAAAATAGTAAAATTGATAGTGTCGTATTAGTAGTGTAACTTCTTTTTATTTTATTTTATTATTTTTTTTATTTTATTTTATTAGTATCACGTTTTTTATCTTGTTTTTGCAGATTAGGGAAGTATGAGAACCCAATAAAAAAAAAAAAAAGGAGCTTGTTTGAGCTTAAGTGTGGGGTGACGACCCTTGATATAAATTTAGAGAACGTGCTACTAACTAGGCTTAAAGGCCTCAAGGAGTTTTCCTAACCCTTGTTTTATATTTTATTTAATGCTTTGGGGACATAGCATCTTTTTAAGTGTGGGGTGTAGGAATGAATTCCTAGTTTTTACTGTTTTACTGAGTTTTTTTAGGAGGGGTTCCTTGGCTTTTATTTCGGTTCTTTTTCTGAGGATAGTCCCTTTTGAACCGAGTGTCTTTTATTTATTTATTTTAGGAATAATTTTTTTTTATTATTTTTGGAAAGAAAAAAAAAACCTTTTAAGTTATACAATACTTACTATTTGGGCCTAATTTTAAGTAGTACTTTGTTGTGAATGCTTGATTACTAGTGAAATTGCAAACCTTTTGACATCTAGGTTCATGATTGTGACTTTGTATATAGCTTATTTGTTTTGTAGTTTGTTATGATCCTGTCTCTGTTAGAAGTAGAATTGATTCATCTTGATTGATACTTGTGCCACGTGTGGTGAGATTATGTTTATTCCATGTTTTGCATCTTAGTCTAGAACTTGCCCTGCATGTTATTGAAGCGAAATAAAAAAAAGTGTTGCCTTGTGTAGGAGATGATAATAGGCTTTCTTTGATTTGTCTTATAAATTTTAGCCTTTTCAGATATTTTATCACTAGTTAGCCCTTTTGAATTTGTAGCCTTTTGTTGGTACCCATATTTTTCCCTTGACTATTTTGTTGAATCCCTTGTTTTTGCACCTTGCTTCCTTGAGCATCATAGCATAGACTTATTTTAATTATCAATTCTGAGAAAAAGGGATAAATGAGTGAAAATGTAATCAACGATAGCTACAATGTTCTTAAAATCCCTCTCTGAAAGAATGTTAAAAAAAATATAATTGGAATGTGACATAAAATAAAAAAATTACCTTGATGATGGCCCTGGTCCTTCCAAGGACATCGTGCACCTTAACTTATGTAAAATACGCAAGTCGAGGGTGACTATTATGGAGGGAAAAAATTAATAAAAAAACAAAGAGATAATGACTTAAACATTTTTGTGATGATGAGAATTACTAGTGAAATAATTGTTGAAGAGAGGGCTGAAAATAAAGAGAAGAAAATATGGGTGATGAAGTCTAAAAATTGCGAAGTGCTTAAGGAAGTGGAAGTCACTATTATATATATTTTTTCGACCCGTCCTTTAGCCTACATTACAATCCGTTAAAGTCCTATTTGAATCTATTCAAGCATGCTTAATTAGTGGATATGTACATAATGGGCAAGCATATGATTCTTTGTGCATACATATGAATTTTATTTGTGAGTGTGAGAGTTGTTCTTCATATGAAGTCCTTAATTTATATTCAATCTTTTGAATTGAGTGTGTGGACTATTTTATTTTGTGAGGGCACTTGTTTCATGAAAGATAGGTGATGTTATTAACTTTGTTTGATGAGAGTAGGTGAGCAAGCATAAATATTATGAGTTCAAAGTCCTTCCTTGAAGTTAGGAGGTTAGAGGTTTGGTGTTCACTTGGATGTCTTGCATAATGATTGAGAAGTCTACTTGATATTTTAAAATGGATATATGGCTTAATTGTTTGTATAAATCAAAGTTATTACATTGCTAGAATAATTTTTTTTAGATGAGCTTTAATGTTTGCTCGAGGACTAACAAAAGTTTAAGTGTGGGGTGTTGATGTGAGGCCAAACTACACATTTTTTATCATTATTTACGTCACATTTATTATTTATATTTATCCAATTTGAGCATATATTTTATGGATTGTGCTAAATTGTGTATTTTATTTGTAGAATTAAATTGATGAAAAAATGAAGAAATTTGGAGCTAAAACGAATTAAAGATGAAAGGTTAAAGAAGAAAACCAAGCAGGCATCTTAATGGATTAAAGTTAATAAAATAATATATTTATACATAAAGATGAATTGATGCAATTGAAATTTGCAAAAACATTGAAGAAGCCACGTGGCAGTCTCCCACGCTTCACGCTGTACTACTACACGCGGAAAAAGAAACAGGAAAAAAAAAAGCACGCCAATTCTTTTTGGTTTTGGATTCCTAAATTATTTGGACTTAATTATTTTATTTTGGATTTTCTACATCTATAAATAAGGCATGGAAAATTATTATTTAGGGAGAAGCCAAGAAACAAGATACAAGACATAATATAAATTTTTTCTAGCTTTGGAAATTTGTAAGAGTCGCCGTGAAGGTCGGAGAATTGTGGTTTATTCTTTATTCTCCTTTATTATTTATTTGTATTCGTGATTAATAAAAATATAATTTAGCTATTGTTCTTAACTTTTTATCATTAACACAAACAAATTTATTTTAATAAATTTTGATTGTGCTTTTGCGATAATGAGTAGCTAAGCTTCACAACTAGGTTTGTGGGAACCATGAGCGATTAACAAAGTATGAATAGTAATTAAGCAATTCTCAAATAGTTTATTGCATGTATTGATAATTCTTTCGTTTAGAAGTCTTTTTAACGAGTGCACGCGTTAGAAGTCGCCTTGTTGCTACTTGCCGGACCAAGGAGGTAGATAATAAGAAAAGAATTATCAACGTAGATTTAGTATACACTATCTAATAGGCTAGTGTCGATTGGTGCGAAGTAACAACTAAGCCAAACATCAATTATGATGCTTAATATGAAGTAAAGGTAAGGTTTAGTAAAGCACACACACGTAGCCGGACCAAGGTGCGGAGTGAAATTCTCTACATGCCGGACCAAGAATTTAGAGATACATAACTTGTCAATTTGCATGCATAACACTAGAGAAGAATTGATATTACTAGGATTACCACGTTATGAGCTTATGGGAAACATATTCCTAGTTATTTTTATTAATTTGGATATAAATAAATACTTAGTTCAAAGCTATTTTTATTTCTTTTATTTTTATTTCAATTTAAAATCCCCCATTTTTATATAACGACTATCAAGTTAAATATTTGCTATTGATAATATTTTTCCATATTCACTGTGGGATCGACCCCGACTAATAGTTGGGTAAATGTATTTCATACGATCGTTTATATTTCATTTCAAGAAGTATATTTGAACGTTATCAACTTGTTGTACATTCAAATCTGATGCAATGATTACCGGCATAGTGTCACCATTTCCTAATAATTCATACCTCAGATGAGGTGGTAGAGCTTTTAGTTCTTATTTTGGAGCCTCCTCTATAGATTGTTTCGCGGGTGGAGACTCGCGATTCTTCATATCTAACTCATATTTCTTCAGTTTAAATCGAACATCACCTCGATCAAGTGCCACGACCAATGACCCATACTCTTAAATGCAATCACTATCAAAATTCTTGATCACTGCCGCTAGTGCTTCAACACCCAGATGCTCTTCAATTTGTATCACAGATGACTTTTCAACTTTTTAGGACATGGCAGACACCGATTGGAGCTCACCACTCTGCCTCATGGACCTACAAATGTTGAAGGTCACTTCTTCATTGTTCAACCGAAATTTCATCTGCCCTTTTTGCATATCAACCAAGGCTCTACCCGTTGCAAGGAATGACCTCCCAAGAATAATAGGCACCTCAAAATTGACCTCAAAATCAAGAATAAGAAAATTATCCGGAAATATGAACGACTACACTTTTACTAGCACATCGTGGAGAATCCCAATAGGCCTTTTTACTGTTCGATCGGCCATCAGTAGCCGCATCGCAGTGGACTTTGGATCACCCAAGCCCAACTTCTTGTATATCGAGAGGGGCATGAGATTTATGCTTGCCCCAAGATCACATAATGCTTTCGCAAAATGTAATAACCCGATTGTACAAGGAATAGTGAAAGCACCCGGATCTTCTTTCTTTTGCACTAGAGATCTTGTAGCAATAGCACTACAGTTCTGCATTCTATAATCATCCTCAAAAGTGACCGATCTTTTCTTCGTAACCAGATCTTTAATGAACTTGGCATAATCGGGCATTTGTTCCAGAGCTTCTACCAAAGGGACATTGATGGAAAGCTGTATTAACATCGTTATAAAACGCCGGTATTTACCATCCTCGTTTTTTTTTTACTAGTCTTTGTGGGAAGGGAGGTGGTGGTCTAGGCATGGGAGTCACCTTTTTGGGTACTTCAACATATTTTCCCGTTTTATCTTCTAACTCACCACTAACCTCCACCACCTTATCATCATCTCTTATCACCTTTTCTACACCAGACGGCATAGGTGGGTCAATGGTCTGCTTACCACCCCGAGTAGTGATTGTCATACAGTGTCCATCATTGTTTAGATTTTGGACAGTGTTGCTAGGGAGAGTGCCCGGTTGCCGTGTGTTCATAGTTGCAGATAATTGGGCCATTTTCAACTCAAGCTGCTTAATCGAGATTGCATGTCTATCATCTTTCTGCTCAATACTCGCTAAGTCACTCCTTAACTCTTTAGTGTGTTCATCACTAGCATCGAACCTCCTCATCATTTTGTGCAACATATCCTCAACTCGAGCCATACTACCTCCACCATCCCTAGGAGCAACTTCACGATTTTGAGTAGGAACATAGGGCCCACTCCTATCATTTCTGTTACCATAGTTACCCCGGTTGAAGTTGTTGTCACAGTTGTAATTTCCATCTCGGACATAATGACCCTCGCGGTTATAATTACCATAGTTCCGACCTTGGTTTCCTTGACCTTGGCGCTAATTCTCCTGATTGGAGCCTTGGGCGTTCGGTCGGAAGCCCCCTTCTGCTCATTCACCGCATAGGAATCCTCCTCATAATAATATTCATCATTTGACGGTGGTGGTTTAGACAAGTAGTTCACTGCATTTACCTTTTCTGCACCCCCAGTGACATATTTTATTACCAACCCAAGCTCAGTACTCATCTGAGCCATCTCTTCACGAATCTCGTCTGTGGATGGATTGTGTGAGGATTGTACTGCGAAGGTGTTTCTTCTAGTATCTGAATTCCTAGTACTCCAAGCTTTATTATTTCGGGAGATTTTCTCTAACTTTTCAGCAATCTCGGCATAAGGACACTACCCATAAGAACCACCCGCTATCGTATCCAACACCGCTTTATTATTATCATCCTGTCCCCGATAGAAGTATTCTTTCAGTGACTCATCATCAATGCGGTGATTGGGGACACTTCTCAAGAATGAAGTGAAACTATCCCAAGAACTACTAATTGACTCTCCCGGTAGTTCTACAAAGTTGTTCACTCTGTCTTTGTGGTTTAGTTTCTTAGAGACCGGGTAGTAACGTGCTAAGAAGGCATCCCTCAGTTGATTCCAAGTGAAGATTGAGTTATAAAGGAGCTCAGTAAACCAGATAGCAGCCTCTCCCGTCAGCGAAAGAGGAAATACTCTTAGCCCTATTACATCCATATTCAAATCGGGCCTCCCTACACAACTTTTGCACACTGCCCTTACCTTTGCGATGTGGGCATGTGGATCCTCAAAAGGTAGCCCTGAAAACAAACCTCTGGCAGTGAGCATTTGCATCAGACTACTACTTACCACAAAAGTATGGCCGTGAGGTAGAGGGTGCAAGACAAGTGGCCCATCAGAGTCTGCGATTTTATCATAACCCCTATAGTACTCTTGAGGGCGTGGAGCGGGGTGTTGTCCCCTTTGTTCATCTTCACCACGATTTTCAGGTAATAACCGACCATGAGCATCAATGTCTTGGTTGGGATCATTGTCGTTAATACCCAAGTTTTGATTCATATTGCGTAGTGTACGCTCTAATTCGTGGTCGTATGGAAACAAGGTTCTCTTCTACTCCGCGTAATTGGCATACACGGAAGTTAGACCTGCAAGAGACAAAAACAACAGAAAAAGTAAAATTAGGAAAATATTTGACTAAATAGAAGTAATAATAGAATAACGTTAAGTCTGAACCATTTTCATCGTGGGATCGACCCCAACCTCATTAGTTGGGTTCTTTACTTGATACGACCGCTTTACTTCTTTTTTGAGAAGTAAATTTGAGCGTATCAAATTTTGGTGCCGCTGCCGGGGATAAGGGTCCTTACGGGGAGTCTTCCCACCATGCCGGATATCCATGCACTCTTCACCAGGTAACGACTAGATTGGACGGCTTGTGCTTTGGGCCGATACAGTGAGAACTTGGTCCGAGAGTTCTACGCCTCGTATGTGGCGACTCTCCGATCCCAGATTGATAGGCGGGATGCCCCCGCCAAACAGGCCCCACTTGATCACATCAGAGTTCGCGGCAAGCGGGTAGACATCTCCTTGCCAGCCATCCGCCGGTATCTATACGGTGAGGATATTTTTGCCACCAGGACCCCTCTCACCGCCGAGTTAGACTACTAGTGGAAACTTGTTAAAGATGGACGGTTCTTGCGTGAGCCAGCGCTGAGAGAGACCACCAAGAGGTGGATGGCCCAGCATTTGTCTGTTGATGGAGAGGCTGCTGACTGGGTACTGGAGCCGAAGGGAGCCATCAAGAAGGCTAACTTGACCTTCACGGCCAAGTTTTTATGGTTGATAGTCTGCCACTGCCTTTCCCCCACTGTTGCAGATAATATAGTTACATGGGATCGCGCAGTTTTGATGGCAGCGATGATAGAAGGGTTTGAGGTCGACTTCGCTTGGCTTCTTTAGGCGGTCATGCACGAGAGGGCCTTCAAGGTCACCACTACTTACCCATTTCCATGCATGGTGTTTTCTTTGTGCAGGTCCGCATGTGTGCCCATTTTGCACATAGATCAGCTCAAAACCCCGCAGGGAAATGTTGATATCGGCCTAATCAGGGATGAGGACAATGAGTTGGCTCCACATAGAGGGCCCCGCCCGGAGGTGCCTCCGCTTGGTGAGAACCTAGCGGATACATTAGAGCAAGCCCTAGCGGCTACCCAGGCTACATCTGAGCCTACTGACACCACCCCGGTCGAGTCTATCCAGGGTGGTAGCACCGCCCCGAGCTCCACTCGCTTGACTCCTTCCACTACTCTGGTCCCACTTTCTAGGGTCCAGAAACTCGAGGCCCAGATGGCCACACTTCTTCATGACATCCAGCCTTGGATGCAGAGGTCTATTGCTGAGGCGGAGGAGCGCATGGAGCGGAAGATGGCCCAGCATACAGAGAGGAAGATTCTTGAGGTTCATCAGCGCATGGACGCTTTTGAGTTGCGGGTGCTAGCCCGGCCAACTCCTCCGGTGTCAGTGTAGACCCTTTAGGCTGCGGTAGAGAGTCTGAGAGTATATGTGGATACGATTCTAGAGGCTAGGGTGCCCGAGTCTGAGGCCCCTTCTGGAGAGCCTACTGAGGACACAGTGATGGCTGCCTTATTCGCCACTTCAAATATGCCACCACCTCCCCCCCGAGAGCATGCCAAGAGGCATAGGGGTCGAGACGAGGATGAGGCTAGGGCAAGGACGAAGGAGCGCCGAGAGATGGATGCTGCGAGGAGAGCCTCGATTGCTGATTAGGAGGCCCGTCAAATGAGGACTATAGAGTTGGCTGCTGGGAGTCTAGCTCCAGAGTTGTTGAGACGGAGAGAGGCACTACTGATGGTGTTGTTGCTGCTGAGGACACTACTGAGGGTGTCCATACTACAGAGAGAGTGGGTTCCGGGACACCGGACCCACCAGCTTGTTGATCGCCGGAGCTTTGCACCTCAGGACATCGTGCACCTTAACTTATGTAAAATACGCAAGTCGAGGGTGACTATTATGGAGGGAAAAAAATTAATAAAAAAACAAAGAGATAATGACTTAAACATTTTTGTGATGATGAGAATTACTAGTGAAATAATTGTTGAAGAGAGGGCTGAAAATAAAGAGAAGAAAATATGGGTGATGAAGTCTAAAAATTGCGAAGTGCTTAAGGAAGTGGAAGTCACTATTATATATATTTTTTCGACCCGTCCTTTAGCCTACATTACAATCCGTTAAAGTCCTATTTGAATCTATTCAAGCATGCTTAATTAGTGGATATGTACATAATGGGCAAGCATATGATTCTTTGTGCATACATATGAATTTTATTTGTGAGTGTGAGAGTTGTTCTTCATATGAAGTCCTTAATTTATATTCAATCTTTTGAATTGAGTGTGTGGACTATTTTATTTTGTGAGGGCACTTGTTTCATGAAAGATAGGTGATGTTATTAACTTTGTTTGATGAGAGTAGGTGAGCAAGCATAAATATTATGAGTTCAAAGTCCTTCCTTGAAGTTAGGAGGTTAGAGGTTTGGTGTTCACTTGGATGTCTTGCATAATGATTGAGAAGTCTACTTGATATTTTAAAATGGATATATGGCTTAATTGTTTGTATAAATCAAAGTTATTACATTGCTAGAATAATTTTTTTTAGATGAGCTTTAATGTTTGCTCGAGGACTAACAAAAGTTTAAGTGTGGGGTGTTGATGTGAGGCCAAACTACACATTTTTTATCATTATTTACGTCACATTTATTATTTATATTTATCCAATTTGAGCATATATTTTATGGATTGTGCTAAATTGTGTATTTTATTTGTAGAATTAAATTGATGAAAAAATGAAGAAATTTGGAGCTAAAACGAATTAAAGATGAAAGGTTAAAGAAGAAAACCAAGCAGGCATCTTAATGGATTAAAGTTAATAAAATAATATATTTATACATGAAGATGAATTGATGCAATTGAAATTTGCAAAAACATTGAAGAAGCCACGTGGCAGTCTCCCACGCTTCACGCTGCACTACTACACGCGGAAAAAGAAACAGGAAAAAAAAAAGCACGCCAATTCTTTTTGGTTTTGGATTCCTAAATTATTTGGACTTAATTATTTTATTTTGGATTTTCTACATCTATAAATAAGGCATGGAAAATTATTATTTAGGGAGAAGCCAAGAAACAAGATACAAGACATAATATAAATTTTTTCTAGCTTTGGAAATTTGTAAGAGTCGCCGTGAAGGTCGGAGAATTGTGGTTTATTCTTTATTCTCCTTTATTATTTATTTGTATTCGTGATTAATAAAAATATAATTTAGCTATTGTTCTTAACTTTTTATCATTAACACAAACAAATTTATTTTAATAAATTTTGATTGTGCTTTTGCGATAATGAGTAGCTAAGCTTCACAACTAGGTTTGTGGGAACCATGAGCGATTAACAAAGTATGAATAGTAATTAAGCAATTCTCAAATAGTTTATTGCATGTATTGATAATTCTTTCGTTTAGAAGTCTTTTTAACGAGTGCACGCGTTAGAAGTCGCCTTGTTGCTACTTGCCGGACCAAGGAGGTAGATAATAATAAAAGAATTATCAACGTAGATTTAGTATACACTATCTAATAGGCTAGTGTCGATTGGTGCGAAGTAACAACTAAGCCAAACATCAATTATGATGCTTAATATGAGGTAAAGGTAAGGTTTAGTAAAGCACACACACGTAGCCGGACCAAGGTGCGGAGTGAAATTCTCTACATGCCGGACCAAGAATTTAGAGATACATAACTTGTCAATTTGCATGCATAACACTAGAGAAGAATTGATATTACTAGGATTACCACGTTATGAGCTTATGGGAAACATATTCCTAGTTATTTTTATTAATTTGGATATAAATAAATACTTAGTTCAAAGCTATTTTTATTTCTTTTATTTTTATTTCAATTTAAAATCCCCCATTTTTATATAACGACTATCAAGTTAAATATTTGCTATTGATAATATTTTTCCATATTCACTGTGGGATCGACCCCGACTAATAGTTGGGTAAATGTATTTCATACGATCGTTTATATTTCATTTCAAGAAGTATATTTGAACGTTATCAACTTGTTGTACATTCAAATCTGATGCAATGATTACCGGCATAGTGTCACCATTTCCTAATAATTCATACCTCAGATGAGGTGGTAGAGCTTTTAGTTCTTATTTTGGAGCCTCCTCTATAGATTGTTTCGCGGGTGGAGACTCGCGATTCTTCATATCTAACTCATATTTCTTCAGTTTAAATCGAACATCACCTCGATCAAGTGCCACGACCAATGACCCATACTCTTAAATGCAATCACTATCAAAATTCTTGATCACTGCCGCTAGTGCTTCAACACCCAGATGCTCTTCAATTTGTATCACAGATGACTTTTCAACTTTTTAGGACATGGCAGACACCGATTGGAGCTCACCACTCTGCCTCATGGACCTACAAATGTTGAAGGTCACTTCTTCATTGTTCAACCGAAATTTCATCTGCCCTTTTTGCATATCAACCAAGGCTCTACCCGTTGCAAGGAATGACCTCCCAAGAATAATAGGCACCTCAAAATTGACCTCAAAATCAAGAATAAGAAAATTATCCGGAAATATGAACGACTACACTTTTACTAGCACATCGTGGAGAATCCCAATAGGCCTTTTTACTGTTCGATCGGCCATCAGTAGCCGCATCGCAGTGGACTTTGGATCACCCAAGCCCAACTTCTTGTATATCGAGAGGGGCATGAGATTTATGCTTGCCCCAAGATCACATAATGCTTTCGCAAAATGTAATAACCCGATTGTACAAGGAATAGTGAAAGCACCCGGATCTTCTTTCTTTTGCACTAGAGATCTTGTAGCAATAGCACTACAGTTCTGCATTCTATAATCATCCTCAAAAGTGACCGATCTTTTCTTCGTAACCAGATCTTTAATGAACTTGGCATAACCGGGCATTTGTTCCAGAGCTTCTACCAAAGGGACATTGATGGAAAGCTGTATTAACATCGTTATAAAACGCCGGTATTTACCATCCTCGTTTTTTTTTTACTAGTCTTTGTGGGAAGGGAGGTGGTGGTCTAGGCATGGGAGTCACCTTTTTGGGTACTTCAACATATTTTCCCGTTTTATCTTCTAACTCACCACTAACCTCCACCACCTTATCATCATCTCTTATCACCTTTTCTACACCAGACGGCATAGGTGGGTCAATGGTCTGCTTACCACCCCGAGTAGTGATTGTCATACAGTGTCCATCATTGTTTAGATTTTGGACAGTGTTGCTAGGGAGAGTGCCCGGTTGCCGTGTGTTCATAGTTGCAGATAATTGGGCCATTTTCAACTCAAGCTGCTTAATCGAGATTGCATGTCTATCATCTTTCTGCTCAATACTCGCTAAGTCACTCCTTAACTCTTTAGTGTGTTCATCACTAGCATCGAACCTCCTCATCATTTTGTGCAACATATCCTCAACTCGAGCCATGCTACCTCCACCATCCCTAGGAGCAACTTCACGATTTTGAGTAGGAACATAGGGCCCACTCCTATCATTTCTGTTACCATAGTTACCCCGGTTGAAGTTGTTGTCACAGTTGTAATTTCCATCTCGGACATAATGACCCTCGCGGTTATAATTACCATAGTTCCGACCTTGGTTTCCTTGACCTTGGCGCTAATTCTCCTGATTGGAGCCTTGGGCGTTCGGTCGGAAGCCCCCCTTCTGCTCATTCACCGCATAGGAATCCTCCTCATAATAATATTCATCATTTGACGGTGGTGGTTTAGACAAGTAGTTCACTGCATTTACCTTTTCTGCACCCCCAGTGACATATTTTATTACCAACCCAAGCTCAGTACTCATCTGAGCCATCTCTTCACGAATCTCGTCTGTGGATGGATTGTGTGAGGATTGTACTGCGAAGGTGTTTCTTCTAGTATCTGAATTCCTAGTACTCCAAGCTTTATTATTTCGGGAGATTTTCTCTAACTTTTCAGCAATCTCGGCATAAGGACACTACCCATAAGAACCACCCGCTATCGTATCCAACACCGCTTTATTATTATCATCCTGTCCCCGATAGAAGTATTCTTTCAGTGACTCATCATCAATGCGGTGATTGGGGACACTTCTCAAGAATGAAGTGAAACTATCCCAAGAACTACTAATTGACTCTCCCGGTAGTTCTACAAAGTTGTTCACTCTGTCTTTGTGGTTTAGTTTCTTAGAGACCGGGTAGTAACGTGCTAAGAAGGTATCCCTCAGTTGATTCCAAGTGAAGATTGAGTTATAAAGGAGCTCAGTAAACCAGATAGCAGCCTCTCCCGTCAGCGAAAGCGGAAATACTCTTAGCCCTATTACATCCATATTCAAATCGGGCCTCCCTACACAACTTTTGCACACTGCCCTTACCTTTGCGATGTGGGCATGTGGATCCTCAAAAGGTAGCCCTGAAAACAAACCTCTGGCAGTGAGCATTTGCATCAGACTACTACTTACCACAAAAGTATGGCCGTGAGGTAGAGGGTGCAAGACAAGTGGCCCATCAGAGTCTGCGATTTTATCATAACCCCTATAGTACTCTTGAGGGCGTGGAGCGGGGTGTTGTCCCCTTTGTTCATCTTCACCACGATTTTCAGGTAATAACCGACCATGAGCATCAATGTCTTGGTTGGGATCATTGTCGTTAATACCCAAGTTTTGATTCATATTGCGTAGTGTACGCTCTAATTCGTGGTCGTATGGAAACAAGGTTCTCTTCTACTCCGCGTAATTGGCATACACGGAAGTTAGACCTGCAAGAGACAAAAACAACAGAAAAAGTAAAATTAGGAAAATATTTGACTAAATAGAAGTAATAATAGAATAACGTTAAGTCTGAACCATTTTCATCGTGGGATCGACCCCAACCTCATTAGTTGGGTTCTTTACTTGATACGACCGCTTTACTTCTTTTTTGAGAAGTAAATTTGAGCGTATCAAATTTTGGTGCCGCTGCCGGGGATAAGGGTCCTTACGGGGAGTCTTCCCACCATGCCGGATATCCATGCACTCTTCACCAGGTAACGACTAGATTGGACGGCTTGTGCTTTGGGCCGATACAGTGAGAACTTGGTCCGAGAGTTCTACGCCTCGTATGTGGCGACTCTCCGATCCCAGATTGATAGGCGGGATGCCCCCGCCAAACAGGCCCCACTTGATCACATCAGAGTTCGCGGCAAGCGGGTAGACATCTCCTTGCCAGCCATCCGCCGGTATCTATACGGTGAGGATATTTTTGCCACCAGGACCCCTCTCACCGCCGAGTTAGACTACTAGTGGAAACTTGTTAAAGATGGACGGTTCTTGCGTGAGCCAGCGCTGAGAGAGACCACCAAGAGGTGGATGGCCCAGCATTTGTCTGTTGATGGAGAGGCTGCTGACTGGGTACTGGAGCCGAAGGGAGCCATCAAGAAGGCTAACTTGACCTTCACGGCCAAGTTTTTATGGTTGATAGTCTGCCACTGCCTTTCCCCCACTGTTGCAGATAATATAGTTACATGGGATCGCGCAGTTTTGATGGCAGCGATGATAGAAGGGTTTGAGGTCGACTTCGCTTGGCTTCTTTAGGCGGTCATGCACGAGAGGGCCTTCAAGGTCACCACTACTTACCCATTTCCATGCATGGTGTTTTCTTTGTGCAGGTCCGCATGTGTGCCCATTTTGCACATAGATCAGCTCAAAACCCCGCAGGGAAATGTTGATATCGGCCTAATCAGGGATGAGGACAATGAGTTGGCTCCACATAGAGGGCCCCGCCCGGAGGTGCCTCCGCTTGGTGAGAACCTAGCGGATACATTAGAGCAAGCCCTAGCGGCTACCCAGGCTACATCTGAGCCTACTGACACCACCCCGGTCGAGTCTATCCAGGGTGGTAGCACCGCCCCGAGCTCCACTCGCTTGACTCCTTCCACTACTCTGGTCCCACTTTCTAGGGTCCAGAAACTCGAGGCCCAGATGGCCACACTTCTTCATGACATCCAGCCTTGGATGCAGAGGTCTATTGCTGAGGCGGAGGAGCGCATGGAGCGGAAGATGGCCCAGCATACAGAGAGGAAGATTCTTGAGGTTCATCAGCGCATGGACGCTTTTGAGTTGCGGGTGCTAGCCCGGCCAACTCCTCCGGTGTCAGTGTAGACCCTTTAGGCTGCGGTAGAGAGTCTGAGAGTATATGTGGATACGATTCTAGAGGCTAGGGTGCCCGAGTCTGAGGCCCCTTCTGGAGAGCCTACTGAGGACACAGTGATGGCTGCCTTATTCGCCACTTCAAATATGCCACCACCTCCCCCACGAGAGCATGCCAAGAGGCATAGGGGTCGAGACGAGGATGAGGCTAGGGCAAGGACGAAGGAGCGCCGAGAGATGGATGCTGCGAGGAGAGCCTCGATTGCTGATTAGGAGGCCCGTCAAATGAGGACTATAGAGTTGGCTGCTGGGAGTCTAGCTCCAGAGTTGTTGAGACGGAGAGAGGCACTACTGATGGTGTTGTTGCTGCTGAGGACACTACTGAGGGTGTCCATACTACAGAGAGAGTGGGTTCCGGGACACCGGACCCACCAGCTTGTTGATCGCCGGAGCTTTGCACCTCAGGTTTGCTTCACCTAGCACTCACTTAATTTAGATTCTTTTTATGCATTGGGGACAATTGCATATCTTTTTTGTTGGGGGTGGGGTAAATGTAAGGTGAGTGTTAGGGTGAAGTCTGAGTAGCCCAATTCATGATCCTCTCTTGGGGTTTTCTTGCCTGTGTTCTTTTTCCCCAAGAGACTGATTACTTTTATTGTTGAACCGGCATGTTTATATCTTGTGTACATAGTATAACTATGAAGCATGATGGCTAAAACAGAAATGATATCCTGATGTAATGAAAATAATGCATGACTAGGCATAGTAATTGATAAATGTGTGGCTCTAATCATGACACAGAGATACACTACTGCATGACCCTGAATCTAAGACTCGAACTAGGTGTCTCATAATTTGGTAGTGTAATGAGATCTCAAGTGAGTGTGAGGGAAAGTCGAATGATCCACCATTGATACTAATCTAGAACTTGCCTGGTTAGTCTTATTAAAATAAGCCGAAATAAACAATTAGGAAAGGATCATAGGCCCTTGTTCGAAATAGTCAATCTTGAGCCTAAAATAACAGAAAACCAAATAAAGTTAATCCCTTATTGATCCAAATGATTTGAGCTTAAAATAGATCTTTTTTTTTAACCCCAACTGATCTTCTGTGGGAACAATGTGTTGGCCCTGGTCCCTCCTTGGACATGTGCACCTCAGTTTAGGCCAAAAGCATAAGTTTAGTGTGGCTAATGCAGAAAGCAACCTTGTCGTGGCCCTGACCCAACCATGGGTATTGTGAACCTTGACTCATGGCAAAATCATGAGTTGAGGGTGGCTGTTATAATGAATACTCCAGAAAGTGGGGTTGAAAGAATAAAGAGGAAGAAAGAACAAAACAAAAGTGATTTAAAAAAAAAATAAAAAAAAATAGAGAAGAGTCACTTACATATAAGGAGAAGAAAGGGAAAATAGCAAGGTGAAAGAAAATTGAGAAATAAGGCGAAATAAAATGATAGAAAGGTGATACGCTTAGCCGATATGTCAAGGAGGGCAACAAGTCACTAAAATATATCTAAATATACTCTACCTGACCCTGATCCTATGTTACAAGCTAAGAAAGTCCTATCGTGATCCTAAGAGTTGTTATGGCGAACTTAAAGCAGTGAAAATAAGGGCAAGCTTATGGCAATATGTATAAATAAGTTGTGAAGTTGTTCTGAGAGCGAGTGTTGAAAAGTAATCCTTATACTCAAACTGAAATCATTGTAAAAATATGAGGATGTTATTTTGAAGTGAGGACACTAGTTGCAATACCGGAAAAATTAGCACCTCGGTGAGAAAGAGGATAGGTGTCAGTGCGTAGTGAGTCTGTGTCATGGTCTGATCCACATAATTCAAGCCTAATAGTGATAGCATGCATGAATATAATAAGAATAATTGGGATTGATAGCCAAATGATTGCGAAAGCTAAAATATGGATACTCTTGTACAAAGATTTCCTAGTGAGTCATAGTGCGTCGCTTGAGGACAAACAACGAATTTAAGTTGAGGGTGTTGATTTACCATGGTTTCACGGTACTTTTAATGTTTTTTCCTTAAGTTTAGTGTGTGTCAAAAGCCTTTTTGTATTGATTTATGATGTAGGTTTCTATATATTTGCATGAAATCTGTCCAAAGGAGAACGCAGAGGTTTTGAGCAGAAATTGCAGAAGTGACCACCTACGGAGCTCACGATGGTCCGTCGCGACTGTGACGGTCCGTAGGTGGCACTGTAGTGAGGGAAGTCTGATCAAGTGTGGGACTACGGAAGCTCACGATGGACCGTCATAGCCACGACGGTCCGTCCTGCTTGATTCGTCGTGATTGTCAGAGAGTAGTCCCAGTACCCAATTCCGAGAAGTTTCTAAGTATTGTGCAACGGAACCCCTCGATGGACCGTCGTGCTTGCAATGCTCCGTCAGACTTGTCCGTCGAGGGTAACAGAGTTAATGAAGAAAACAGCAGAGATTAGAGTTTAGGTATGGAGCGACGGAGGCCACGACGGTCCGTCGTGGCCACGGTGGTTCGTCACATGGGCCGTCGACTCAGACGCGTTTTGGACAGATTTTCCTTAATTAGATTCCTTCTTTATTAGGTTTTATTTTTTTATAAATAGTATAGTCCGAAAAACCTCATTTTGGGGGTTAGACTTTTTGATATTTTTTTAGTTCTCTTGTTTAAGTATTGAACTATTGATTTTGGTATTTGATCATACTTTTCCGGAATCGATTGTTAGTGTTTTTGTGAATTATTCAAGTGAATTTCTGGATTTTCTCCCTTCTCATTAAAGTAAGTGCATGAATTCTTATATTATTAATATGAATTGTGTGATTATGACCATGTGTAACTAAACTCTATAACTAGGGTTGTGGGAACCATGGGTAAATAACAAGGTAAAATCTAGCTAAAATAACAATTCAACAATAGTGTCTTGCATGTATTGATAATTCTTTCGTTTAGAAGTCTTTTTAACGGATGGCCAATGTTAGAACTCGCTGCTACTTGCCGGACCAAGAAGGTAGATAATAGGAAAAGAATTATCAACGTAGATTTAGTGTGTACTATCTAATAGGCTAGTGTTGGTTGGTACGAAGAAACAACTTAGTCAAATATCGATTACGATGCTTAATATGAGGTAAAGATAAGGTTTAGTAAAGCAACACACGTAGACGGACCAAGGTGCGAGTGAATTCTCTAGATGCCGGACCAAGGATTTAGAGATACCTAACTTATCACTTTACATGCAAGATATTAGGAAAGAATTGTTATAGCTAGAATTATCGAGTTAGGAGCCTGTGGGGAACACTTAAGCCCTAGTTACTCTCATCACTTGATTAAACTCCAATATTTGAATCTATTAGTTGATTACTTTAATTTAGTTAATTACTTTTATTAATCAAAACCCCTTTAGTTATTGAGCATCAGAGACACTTAAATCCACCTATGCAAGAGGTAGTGAATAAGGAAATTATTAAGTGGTTGGATGCTGGAGTAATATATTCGATCGCTGATAGTAGTTGGGTATGCCCTGTTCAGTGTGTACCTAAGAAAGGGGGAATGACTGTGGTCCCCAATGAAAAAAATGAACTTGTTCCAATGAGACCGGTGACTGGATGGAGGGTGTGTATGGACTACCAAAAATTAAATGCATGGACCGAAAAAGACCATTTTCCTATGCCCTTCATGGATCAGATGTTTGATAGACTTGCCAGAAAAGGGTGGTACTGTTTTCTTGATGGTTATTCGGGGTACAATCAGATTTCTATTGCACCAGAAGATCAAGAGAAAACCACCTTCACTTTCCCATATGGGACCTTCGCGTTCAAGAGAATGTCGTTTGGGTTGTGCAATGCACCCGCCACATTTCAGAGATGTATGATGTCGATATTCTCCGATATGGTGGAGGACACTATTGAAGTGTTTATGGATGATTTTTCTGTGGTTGGTGACTCCTTTAAGTGGTGTTTGAGTCATTTATCTGAGGTTCTTAAGAGGTGTGAAGACTGCAATTTAGTACTAAATTGAGAAAAATGCCACTTCATGGTGAAAGAGGGTATTGTATTGGGTCATCGCATTTTAGAGAAGGGTATAGAGGTTGATCGAGCTAAAGTCGAGGTAATGAGAGACTTCCCCCACCTATCTCTGTAAAAGTGTGAGATGCTTTCTTGGGCAAGCAGGTTTTTACTGGAGGTTCATCAAGGATTTTTCAAAATTGCGCATCCTTTGTGCAAGTTTCTTGAGAAAGAGTGTAAATTTTATTTTGATAAATCCTGTCTTAAGGCATTCGGCGAGTTAAAAGAAAAGTTGGTGTCTGCACCTATATTATTTCTCCGGATTGGAGCAGTCCATTTGAGGTGATGTGCGATGGTAGTGGGGTTGCTCTTGGTGTGGTATTGGGACAAAGAAGGGACAAAATCCTTCATCCCATTTACTATGCTAGTAAAGCCCTCAATGAAGCCCAAAAGAACTAGTAGTCTTTGCTTTAGAGAAATCTCGCTCCTATTTGCGAGGCACTACAGTTATAGTGCATACTGATCATTCTGCTTTGAGATACTTGATGGCAAAGAAGAATGAGAAATCGAGGTTGATTCGTTGGGTATTACTATTGCAAGAATATGACTTTGAGGTGAGAGATATAAAAGGGATCGAGAGTCAAGTTGCTAATCACTTGTCCCGTTTAGAAGATGAAGCAATGAGAGAGTTGGGGGATAAGACTGATATTGATGATACTTTTCCCGATGAGCATATATTGGCCGCCTCTCAAGACTTGATTCCGTGGTTCGCAGATTTTATGAATTATCTGGCTAGCGATATTGTTCCACCGGACATGTCCTTTCATCAAAGGAAAAATTTCATGTACGATGTGAAGAAGTTCTTTTGGGATGAACCACACTTATATAGGAGTTTTGCCTATGGGCTTATTCGGCGTCGTGTGCCAGAAGTTTAGATGTTGATTGTTTTGGAGGCATGCCATTCTTCACCCGTAGGTGGACATCATAGTGGTATCCGGACCGCTCACAAGATCTTACAATGTGGCTACTATTGGCCAACTATTTATCAAGATGCTCATGAGTTTTCCAAAGCATGTGATGGATTCGAAAGAGATGGCGGCATTTCAAGAAAGCAAGAGCTCCCTTTAAATCGCATTCTTGTTATTGAGTTATTTGATGTGTGAGGTGTTGACTTTATGGGCCCTTTTGTGAGTTCTCATGGGATGAAGTACATTCTAGTAGCAGTTGATTATGTGTCTAAATGGGTGGAAGCTATCACACTCGCAAATAATAAAGGGAAGAGTGTCACCGCGTTCTTGAAAAAGAATATATTTTCTCGATTTAGTACCTCAAGGGCGATTATTAGTGATGGGGGATCCCAGTTTTGCAACAAATTGTTTAAGGAATTATTGGAGAAATATGGTGTTCGCCATAATGTTGCCACTCCTTACCATCCTAAAACTAGTGGGCAAGTTGAGGTGTCAAATAGGGAGATCAAGCAGATTTTGTCAAAAACGGTGAACGCTAGTAGAACAGATTGGTCAAGGAGGCTTGATGATGCTCTTTGGACCTACCGGACAACATACAAGACTCCCATAGGTATGTCCCCATACCAATTGTATTGAGAAGGCTTGTCACCTACCGGTTGAATTAGAGCATAAAACCATGTGGGCGATGAAGAAGTTGAGATGTTCAAGAACAAGAAAATAAAAGTAAATTCCTTAACAAATTGGTTAAAAGTTTATGTAAAACTCTAAGCTAAAACGCCTAAGATAAATGCAAAGAAAGTGAATTAAAGGCATATGTTAATGGAGTATAGTTTCGGCTATTCACTAGTAAAAATGAAGAAAAATACATGCTGCCATTTAGAGTGAATCTCAAAATCTTAAGGTTCTAATACTAAGAGATTAAGCCTTAAAATAAAAGAAAAGAAAATAGGGTGAGAGAGGGGATTCGAACTTGGGTAGGTTCAAAGAAGCCTTAAATTAAAAGATAAAGAAAATAGTGAGGGAGGGGGGATTCGAACACGGCTCCTTGGCCAAGGGTGTGAGATGCATAAATCTCACACCAAAATAAAATAATAATAATTGAGGCCACTTGGATTCGATCCCAGATCCTCTTAGTCGAATGATTGAAGTCATCTAGCACTCTAAATAATTAAAATAAAGTGTTGCCTAAGGGATTCGAACATGGGTACCTTGACTGAAATAGTTAGACACATCAAAATGAAATAAAATGCAGCCACTAGGGATTGAACTTGGGTCCCTTGGATGCCTGTGTAAAATGCATAAGTCTTACACAACATATACTTAGATTGTCATGAAACACTTAGTGAATTATGAGTAACCCGAATTGGGTAAGACCATGAGTTAATGGTAAGATTATTAAATGAACATTCACGTAATGAGGTGAGTAATTATATTATACTATGATGCTAATGGAAATAGTGACAACATGATAAGAGGCTAAGATGAATGGGGATAAAAGTCTCAACCAAGCCTAAGTAAAGGTCACCAAAAATACTCACCTAAGAGAGTGTCGAACATTAAGAGACAAGTCTCAATCACATTCTATATGTAAGTGTAATGACAATTCACACTTAATACGTAAAGAAGAGATTAGATATCATCTAATGAGCTATGACTACCTCATGCTAGAAGCAAGCTTCGATGATGTATGAGTTGAATGTTAATAGGAACTTTAAACTAAGCACCGATAGGCTAGTTATGAGTTGTGATGCCTTCTTTCAGGAAGGGCGCTGGTTCACGTAATTCTCATGAGATGAGACTGTCCACCAAGGTGTGTATGGATGTCCCTAAATCTCCTAGTCTTTGAACTATGTTGCCAACATAGGGAACTAGCTTGGTTCGAACCCATAAAGCTAGCATGTTTTGGTGTCACTTTGGCCAGTGACTCCACCTCTTTTCGGTGTGGGAAGACACCGGATTTCATGATGCTCACATGATCTATGTCGGTTAAGGTTGAAAGTTCCTCAAATTATGAAAGAGAATGAAATGAACTATACCAAATGTGTTTGTGCAAGACAATCAGGAGTTGAGACTGGACTCAAGTATTGACATTAGGTCATTCTTGGTCATTGCACTTCATGATCACGATGAGAGTCTTAAACTTCAGCCTAGGTATAGCTGGTGTTCACATTAGCCTATGAATGAATGAAATGAATAATGTGAAGTACAAATGAACGAATGAAGCAGGCTCTGTGTTTGCTAAAGGAGACCCTCGGATTGAGATCCCATATGTTGGGCCCTCACTTGAGATGTCTTAATGCTACGTCCATGATTCCAAGGTCACATGGAAATGAAATGTATATTATATGAAAAATGAAATGTATATTATGTTAACCTATGCGTGTATGATGTGTGACATTTCATGGCATGACCTTCCTATTACGAAATAGTCAAAGTCAAGAGACTTGAACTTCTAAGAAAGCATGTTGATTAGGAAGAGTCATACTTCATCATGCATTACCGTGATGTGTTGTTGCATGTACCCATACTTAGTACAAGTGTGTACTAATTCTATACAATATTACTATTTTAGGTGCAGGCTCAGGTGGACGTTGATAGTATCATTGCACCTGTTCGGACTCAGAGATTTCATCCGGACTTGGTAGGTCCTCATGCATTCGAGGATGCCTGCCTTTATATTTATTGCTTAGTAGTAGGTTTGAACTAGTGGAGTAGGTTCCACTAGTGTTTCTTTCGTATTTTATTTAGACGCTTGTAATGATACCATTTTGGCAAGTATTACTTATGACATGATATTCCATTTCTTTCAAGTTGCATGATCTTATAATTAGATGGTTGATGTATGAGCAATGAACTTCCTTAAAGATATGCATTTATATGAAGTCTATGTATACTTCAACTATAATAAAAAAGTTTCAAATTTTCCTCTAAAATTAACCGTATGAATGTGATGAATGTAAGAAGAGGATTGTCTGCGACCTCTAAGAGGTTAACGACGCCGGTGGCGGTCCGTATTCCAGAATCCGGGTCGTTACAAACTTGGTATCAGAGCATCAGGTTAAATATCCAAGACATCAGGCTCATATCAACCACGTTAAGTAGTTTCTCAGTTATGGTAGTGAAGTGCACCACTATCATGAATTAGAGACTGCATAATGTTTAGGAAATTTTCCCTTCTTCTACTCTCTATCGTGCTATGTGGAATTGTGACATGATTGTGTCATTAAAAATCTAACTCTCTTTTTGTATCTACGTGTAGATAATGAATACGAGGAGAAATGCAGGCAAGAGGGTAGGTGAGGCAGCTGCTGGAGGAAATTAAGTTCCTCGTCAAGCCCCAGTTGTTGCTGATCAAGTGCCTGTCAATCCAGCTGAGTTGACAGATGAAAAAGTGAGGAATGCCTTGCTACAAATGGCACAGGCAATCACTACTCAGGCTCGAGACATCACGACTCAATTCGCTAGAGAGTGTGCTCCCAGAGAGAATCCTCATGCTGGCACCATGGCTAGCAGGCTCAGGGACTTCACCAGAATGAACCCCCCAGTTTACTATGGATCCAAGACCCATGAGGATCCCCAGGAGTTCTTGAATGAGGTCCACAAGATCCTCTGTGCCACAGGAGTAGATGAGGAGGTGAAGGCTGAGTTGACTGCATATCAACTCAAGGATGTGGCACATATTTGGTACCGAATGTGGGCTGATAGCCGAGAACGTGGAGATGTTCCCATAACTTGGGATATTCTCAAGACTGCATTTCTGGAGAGATTCTTCCCCAGAGAGCAACGACAAGCCAAGGTTGAAGAGTTCATCAACCTGAGACAGGGAGCTATGTCAGTCAAGGAGTATTCCTTGAAATTCGTTAAACTCTGAAAGTATGCTTCTTCTTTGGTGGAAAAATAGTAGGGATGAAATGAGCAGGTTTGTGACTGGCGTGTCGGAGGATCTAGTGGAAGATTTTCGGGAAGCCATGTTGCATGATAACATGGATCTGGGAAGGTTGATGGTGCATGCCCAGCAAGTGGAGAAAAGCAGGAAGAGGAGGCACACTAGGGCAGGGAACAAGTCAAGGCAAGCTGAGGAGAATTTTTCAAGGAAGAGTAGTATTGAAATCAGAGATAAGCCCAGTTTTAATAAGGGACTCTCCCACCAAGGGGAGTCAATTTCATCCAAGTTCACTATGATAGGGATTCCGAGCCCAGAGTTAAGAGGAACAATGAAGTAGATACACCTCAGGAGAGGCTACCGTGTAGGAAGTGTGGCAAACTGCATGGAGGAGAGTGTATGCTGGGCTCTAACACTTGTTACAGTTGGGGAAAACTGGGTCACATGATGAAGGATTGTCCGAATAGGAGAAGTCAAGAAAAAGGGGAGGAGAAAGTTCAGCCTAATGGTCCAAGTGAAGAGGCTCCAACTCAAGTCTAGGGGTGCAGGGGAAGGCACTTCTGGTGATGTCTCGAGTGTGTAGACTTAATTATTCTTTCATGTATTTGACTGTGTATGGTATTTATGCACTAGTATGAGGTTAATATGTTTGAGTCATCATGTTGGTTGCTGATTTGTGTGACTTATATGTTTACTTGTGTTGTATGCTTTGATGAGACTAGTTAGGAAAGAGTTTCCTGAGTCTATTAATGTGAAGCTGCTAGTAGGTTTCAAAGATGTGCACCACCATGCTAATAGGTGAATCAGATATTCACCAATGAAAAGTATTGAATTTCTTATGTATGCATATGTTCTATGGATGACTAGCTTGTTTCTAGTAAAGAGTAGTGTCATTCGGGGATGAATTTTCCTAAGGGGGGATAATGTTACAACCCGAAAACAACTATGCTAAGTAAGATCTAAACGTACATAGAATGCCTAGGTTAGACCTGGTTCACACGGATTGATGCGCGTGAGACCATACCTCTGAGCCTATGCACCAGCCAAGTCAACCAACTTGGTGAGTTAGTTGAGCTAGGGAGATTTGGTTCCAGCCATGTAGTGTACCCGAATACTAGGATTCACCCGGATGAGTCTTAACCGGACTTAGAGGGTTAGTCCTAGGTTTAAGGGTTCTAGGGGTATAAAGGTAATTTTGGGGCTAGGGGTAGTATAGTAATTACCCTAGGCTGATATTTAATTAATTAAATAAAGATATTAATTAGTCAAAATAAGTTAAATCTCGGTGGTCAAAACCGAGATTGACCTTACCTCCACAGTCGGGTTCGAGCCGAATTGGAGGCATAAGGGGGCACAAATTAATTGATTAAAAATTAATTGAAATAAGCAGGGGCATTATAATAACCTAATACATATTTTATAATGTGATTTTACCATTTTAGTTGTGTTGAATAAGTCAACAAGAATTCCGACTAAAAGGGCGCATGACTCCAACTAGGAGTGTGCTTCATGCCCACTCTTAATTCATTATCTCTTCTAAAAACGTTTTTCAGCTTTATTTTATAATTCAAAAACATAAAAATAAAGTAAGCCTACTAATTCTAAAGAGTTCTAGGCTGCATTCATCAAAAACAAAAACAAAAAAAATTGTACGCCTAAGTGCTTTAAGAAATCACGTAAAGAACTTCACTTGGGAACAAGAATCAAAGCTCGGAAGAATGGTTTGTGTGTGGGTGGAAACGTGTGGTTGTGTCTTGTTGTAAAGGCTAAAAAGGTATGGGTTTTCTTCTCTTTTAGTCCCTTTCGCAAGAGTCCCCTAAGGTTGCCCCCGTTGCATGCCCCTGTCATTAGATCCAATGAAAAGTGATGCATGCGTTGGTATGTTTGCTAATAGACAATATTAGGAACGTTTGTAACTGTGTGTAATGTGATGTTTCCGGACAGCGTATGATCATTTTATGTGTGCCCGACTTTATCTATGTTTTATGTACACAATAATGCTAAATATCATGAGAAGCATATTACAGATTGTTTTCAAGAACGTGGTGAATTAGGTTCTATGAATTTGTTGTGTTATTAACATATGATGATGAAATCGTGATGTTCATGAACAAGAAAATAAAAGTAAATTCCTTAACGATTTGGTTAAAAGTTTATGTAAAACTCTAAGCTAAAACGCCTAAGATAAATGCAAAGAAAGTGAATTAAAGGCATATGTTAATGGAGTATAGTTTCGCCTATTCACTAGTAAAAATGAAGAAAAATATATGTTGTCATTTAGAGTGAATCTCGAAATCTTAAGGTTCTAATACTAAGAGATTAAGTCTTAAAATAAAAGAAAAGAAAATAGGGTGAGAGAGTGGATTCGAACTTGGGCTGGTTGAAAGAAGCCTTAAATTAAAAGAAAAAGAAAATAGTGAGGGAGGGGGGATTCGAACTCGGCTCCTTGGCCAAGGGTGTGAGATACATAAATCTCACACCAAAATAAAATAATAATAATTGAGGCCACTTGGATTCGATTCCAGATCCTCTTGGCTGAATGAGTGAAGTCATCTAGCACTCTAAATAATTAAAAATAAAGTGTTGCCTAAGGTATTCGATACATAGGTCCCTTGACTGAAATTGTGAGACACATTAAAATGAAATAAAATGCAGCCACTAGGGATTGAACTTGGGTCCCTTGACTGCCTGTGTAAAATGCATAAGTCTTACACAACATATACTTAAATTGTCATGAAACACTTAGTCAATTATGAGTAACCCGAATTGGGTAAGACCATGAGTTAATGGTAAGATTATTAAATGAACATTCACGTAATGAGGTGAGTACTTATATTATACTATGATGCTAATGGAAATAGTGAAAACATGATAAGAGGCTAAGATGAATGGTGAGACAAGTCTCAACCAAGCCTAAGTAAAGGTCACCAAAAGTACTCACCTAAGAGAGTGTTGAACATTAAGAGACAAGTCCCAATCACATTCTATATGTAAGTTAAATGACACTTCACACTTAATACGTAAAGAAGAGATGAGAAATCATCTAATGATCTATGACTACCTCATGCTAGAAGAAAGCTTCGATAATTTATGAGTTGAATGTAAATAGGAACTTTAAACTAAGCACCGATAGGCTAGTTATGAGTGGTGATGCCTTCTTTCGGGAAGGGCGGAGGTTCACGTAATTCTCATGAGATGAGACTGTCCACCAAGGTGGGTATGGGTCTCCCTAAATCTCCTAGTCTTTGAACTATGTTGCCAACATAGGGAACTAGCTTGTTCGAACTTATAAAGCTAGCATGTTTTGGTTTCAGTTTAGCCAGTGACTCCACTTCTTTTCGGTGTGGGGAAGACACCGCATTTCATGATGCTCACATGATATATCTCGGTTAAGGTTGAAAGTTCCTCAAAGTATGAAAGATAATGAAATGAACGATACCAAAGGTGTTTGTTCAAGACAATGAGGAGGTGAGACCGGACTCAAGTATTGACATTAGGTCATTCTTGGTCATTGCACTTCATGATGCCGATGATAGTCTTAAACTTCATCCTAGGTATAGCTGGTGTTCACATCAGCCTATGAATGAATGAAATGAATAATGTGAAGTACAAATCAAAGAATGAATCAGGCTCTGTGTTTGCTAAAGAAGACCCTCGGATTGAGATCCCATATGTTGGGCCCTCACTTGAGATGTCTTAATGCTACGTCCATATTCCAAGGTCTGATGGAAATAAAATGTATATTATATGAAACATGAAATATATATTATGTGAACCTATGTGTGTATGATGTGTGACATATTCATGGCATGACCTTCCTATTACAAAATAGTCAAAGTTAAGAGACTTGACCTTCGAAGGAAGCATGTTGATTAGGAAGAGCCATCCTTGTTCATGCATTACCGTGATGTGTTGTTGCATGTACCCATACTTAGTACAAGTGTGTACTAATTTTATACAATATTACTATTTTAGGTGCAGGCTCTGGTGGACGTTGAGGGTATCATTGCAGCTGTTCGGACTTAGAGATTTCATCCGGACTTGGTAGGTCCTCATGCATTCGACGATCCCTGCCTTTATATTTCTTGCTTAGTAGTAGGTTTGAACTAGTGGGGTAGGTTCCACTAGTGTTTCTTTCCTATTTTATTCAGACGCTTGTAATGATGCCGTTTTGGCAAGTATTACTTATGACATGAGATTCCATTTCTTTCAAGTTGCATGATCTTATAATTAGATGGTTGATGTATGAGCAATGAACTTCCTTAAAGATATGTTTTTATATGAAGTCTATGTATACTTCAACTATAAATAAAAAGTTTCAAATTTTCCGTTAAATTAACCGTATGAATGTCATGAATGCAAGAAGAGGGTTGTCTGCGACCTCTGAGAGGTCAAAGACACCGGTGGCGGTCCGGATTCCAAAATCCGAGTCGTTACAATATTCATCTATCGCATCTCCATAGATGGGCTTGACCCAAAAGAGTTCAAAGTTCGAATGGTCAGAATCATGTGAAAAGTGTTTCCAATTATTAAAAGATAAACTCACCGCCGCTCCGGTGGTAACCTAACCGGAGGGTACTGAGGTTTTGTGATTTATCGTGATGCTTCTTGAATAGGTTTTAGTTGTGTCCTCATGCAACATGGTAAAGTGGTATCTTATGCCTCTAGACAACTCAAAGTTCATGAGAAGAACTATCTAACTTATGACCTTGATGTAGCGACCGTAGTATTTCCTTTTAAAATTTGGAAAAAATACCTATATGGGGTACATATTTATGTGTTCATTAATAACAAGATTCTCATATATGTATTCAATAAAAAATATTTGAATTTGCCCAAAAAAGATTATTAGAGCTTTTAAAGGACTATGATATAAGTTTCCTATACCACTTCGGGAAATCTAATGTGGTTGTGGATTCCTTGAGTCGCGTATCAATGGGTAGTGCGTCGCATGTTGAAGAAGAGAAAATCAAGTTAACTCGTGATGTACATAGGTTAGCCCAGTTGGGTGTCCGACTAGAAGATTCTCCAAAAGGGGGTGTCATGATACGTCATAATTCCAATTCATCCATGGTTGTAGATGTGAAGTCTAAACAACATTTTGACCCTATCTTCATGGATTTGAACGAATCAGTTCTCAACAAATCTATAGAAACCTTCTCTCAAGGAGAATATTGGGTGCTTAGGCACCAAGGAAGGTTATGTGTACTGGATGTGGATGACCTAAGAGCAACAATCTCAAAGAGACAATGGGTCCTAATATTCCGTCAATCCTGGAATAACCAAATGTACCATGACCTACGTGACATTTATTGGTGGAACAAAATCAGAAAAGACATAGCGAACTTTGTGGCTAGATGCTAAAATTGCCAACATGTCAAGGCCGAGCATCAAGGAACGGGGGGTCTAACTCAAGAAATTGATATCCCTACTTAAAAGTGGAAGATTCCAACATGGACTTTGTGGTAGGTTTTCCTCGCATCCATAGGTAACATGACTCCATATTGGTTATAGTGGATAGGTTGACGAAATCATCCAACTTTTTTCCCGTCAAATTATTTTATACGGCGGAAGAGTATGATAGATTTTACATTTAAGATATCGTAAGGTTGCATGGAGACCCTTCGTCGATCATTTCAGATATAGGTGCAAAATTCACTTCTCACTTTTGGAGGTCTTTCCAAAGTGGGCCTTTTACTCAAGTGGAACTTAGTACCACATTTCACTCTCAAATGGATGATCAAGCAGAACGCACCATCCAAACCCTAGAAGACATGTTGAGAGAATGTGTAATTGACTTCAAGGGTAATTTGGATGAAAACCTACATTTGATAGAAATCTAATACAACAATACCTACCATTCAAGTATTTCTATTGCACCATTTGAAACACTTTATGGTAGAAAGTGTCGATCTCCTGTTAGATTGTTCGAGGTTGGTGAATTTGCACTTCTTGCTCCCGAGGTAGTATATTAGGCCACGGGAAATGTTCAAACGATAAGATATAGGTTTAAAACACCCTATAGCTGGCAAAAGTCTTATGCGAAAAATAGAATAAGGGACCTTGAGTTTGAAGTATGTGATTGGGTCTACTTAATGATTTCATCCATGAAAGGGGTGATGAGATTCTCTAAAAAGGGGAAACTTAGTACCCGGTACGTAGGCCCTTATGAAATTTTGAAGCGTGTCGGGAAAGTTGCTTATGAGTTTAAATTACCAAGTTAATAGTCTCTAGTTCACACGGTGTTCCATGTCTCCGTGCTCAAGAAATGTATAGGTCACCCGGTGTTTATTCTCACATTAGAAGGTTTAGGGGTGAATGAGAACATTTCTTATGAAGAATTTCCGATTGAGATCTTCGATCGTAAAGTCAAGAAATTGTGGAATAAAGAGGTTGCCTCTATAAAAGTCCTATTGGTAAACCATCTAGTTGAGTATTCAACATGAGAGGTCGAGCCCGACAGGAAGTTACGCTATCCTCATCTCTATCCTCCTAATCCTACCAAAAGTTGAGGTTAGTAGTTCCTCATAATTTAGCATACCTTGACAGTCATATGTGTTGGTGACCATGATATGAATTCCTTGTATGTGTATATCCTTGTAGAAATTCATGGTTTAATAGAGTTTTCATGAATTATGTCGTCATGTTTAACTTGCACTTATATGTAGTGTTCAATATTGTCTTCATGAGAGTTGTATTGTGCATGATTGGTGTTGTTTTGAGAGTAAATTTGAATGGAAACGATTTGATGTTCATATTGAGCTCATATGTAAATGGAGAAGGTAGTCCCTCCTTGTATGATGTGAAATGTGAGCTCTTTAATGTGATGAATGTTGGATTAAATTCCTATGATTTATGCTATGAGGTTGTGTTGAAAGGAGTTAGAAATTCCTCATATGAGTTATGACTCATTAAGATATTGTTGTTGTTGGGCTGCTAGTCTTGAGTCTCTTCCATTTCCCTATGAACGGTTTAAGGTGACATCAGGTGAACTAGTAACCAAAACTATGGTAATATTAGTGGTGGTAGGATGGTTAAAATGGGGTGTCTATGTCACGACCCGCACCTATACCCTTGAAGATAGGGCATTCTTCGGTCATGACACGGCGTACTTGACCTCTCAGAGGTCTTGTACAAGCCCTTTCGTACCGTTCATCCCATATATACATATGAAAAGTCGTGCAGAATTAAAACTTTTCACAACATTCTAATAGTCTTTCAAAAACTCCTTCATATAAAATCCATAGGAAATATTAAATCTCATTTCATCCAATCCTTGACAGAAGAATTCTGGGGACACGGCCCATACAATATAAATATAGTACTACTAATTCTATTACAATACTTTAATAAAAGAATTCAAAGACATCTATGACCTCAAGTCAAACGAGGACATACTTCAACTTGCTTCAATGATCCTCTAATCCAAGCTTAGCTCGAAAAGCACCTTCACCTATGAATCACTTTAGAGATAGATAAAAGCATGGAAGTAGTACAAACACATGTACTAAGTATGGAATAATGCATAAAAATCATGAAAACAAACATTTATTGGAAATATCCATCTTTTTATTTAAATATCATAATATAAGCATAAGAACATTTAACACCTTAGAAATACATAAGAAGTCACATTAGCATTTTACCACATTTTATTGACCTTACAATGAACTAGGTCACTGTAAGGTTCACTTAAGTAAGACAAAGATTGACCTCCCATACACCCTCTCTAGGCACACCTAAATGATCCTTAAGACCACCCATAATGAGATAGACACTTACAATACACCAAGCACATAGACATGAGATCCTCCTACCGAAGGTGATTCTAAGGTTCACTTGAGTGAGTTGTGAAGCGACCGCCCATACAATCCATTCATACACACTTAATAGATCCTATAGATTACCTAAGATAATATCATTCTCACATAATACAACAACATACATATAATATGACATTCTCCTTTCCAAAGGTTATCAAAAGACTTACATAAGTAAATGAAGAAGAGAAAGTCCATACTTAAACTGTTCAAGATTACCTAAGTAATCCTTAAGACTACCTAAGTTTGGATCATGTATACATAATCAACCAACATTCCCAACAAGAGTCATTCTGAAGACTTATCTAGGTAAGATACGAAGTGACCATTTCTATGCCCCCTTCATATCTTAACTAAACAACCCTTAATTACTCTAGATAAGTACTTATTCATTTGACATCCTTTTCTTACATAAGTTATTATATTCATTAGTTCATTTAAGAGACATTCATCACATGTAAGGACATTCAAATAATGGTCTTGAAGAAGACCTAGGGACTCTCACTAACATCTTCAAAGCCTATTGTGCAATGTCTAATTAACATCCCATACCACCACCTAAACTTCATAGAACTTCTCCAATACTAGTAGGTATCCCATATGACGAGAATAGGCAATAACCGACATAGACCATGGTAGCAAAGCATGGAATCCGGAGTGGTAACCTACTCCGATGGAAGGTGTTATACTTTCCAATGGTATAACTTGGACACATCCCATGTAAGAACATGGTTAAGGAATATGATGGGCTTCTTTGTACTCTAGTATCATTCTTCACTAGAGCGACTTCCCAAATCATACTCACTCGTTGCTAGACTTTGTTGTCATAGAGTAATTTGAATTAAAGGATCATACGAAGGGGTTCCATATCTAGTTCATAACCCAATCACATTTACCCTACCAAAGAGATCCTCTAGGGCTACCTTACAATGGTAAAGAGGATAGCTTAATGATTTTCCTATGGATAATATCATGCCGTTCCAGCCAGCCAACCTTAAATCCATCATTCATACAAGAAGGATACCATTACGGCTTTTGACTTCAAGTTCATAACCTTACCACTAGGTTCAAGATTCCACATAAAGACCCTCTTAGCATCATTCAAGGTCATATGTAATACATACAATCAAGACTAAGAGACTTTACCATACTAAGTCAAGACATCTCATATTCACATTCATGCATGTATCATGTAAGGGACACAAGTCTACCACACAAGATACGCCAATACTTCACATTAGCACATATTACATATCATTCTAGAAGCACATAGGAATAACCACTATCATCTATGAGTCATCCTATACACTACTATAACATCATCAATATAACCATAATACACTCATATAGTCAAGTAGAAATAACCATGCATCAACTCTAAGACTACACACATAAGGACATAGTCATAGTGTAACATGATCATCTAAAAACAATAGAAGAACACATACTTTCACATTGATCTCATGAAGATAGATATGATCATACTTCACATAATCAACTACACAAATCATCATAGTACATCAAGTAGTTTTGCCATCAAGGCCATCATTATCATAATACATAATGTAAGGTCAACGAGGCCACATAATTACAAGTAATGCACATAGCACCACCATCATAAGTGGACCATAACAATCAAAACATAATTCAAGATCTACATTACATAAAATAAAGAGAATTAGGGCAGCATAACACCAATCCATTCTCAACACTTCAATACATAGCTAAATCATCCAATTCAATACTAAAATCCCTTACCCATGGCCATGAACATTAATTCAATAAAAAAACCATAATACTGAATGAATATAAGTCAATTTAATATATATTTATCAATCTAAGATGGCCTATACGTCAACTGAATACAATTATTACATCATTCAATAGCCCATAGAAAACTACATTAGAATTCATAATCATTAAGACAATATCAATTAACCCAAAAGTAGTCAAAAACTAGAGATCATCAATTACATGGTTTCATAGGTTAATTGAGTTAAAATCATCTAATTAACAATAATTCAATCATTATTCAGTGATTGAAAACCTTTAATGCAAGAACCAATTGATAGATCATAAAATTGGACAAGTTCATCTATAGAGAACTTTAGAAATCTCTTTGAATTTTGGGCTCCTTGATGAATAGAGTTTCAAGGATCAAAAAGCGTACCTCAATGATGTTAATCCACGAAATTTATGAAGAATCACCACTGTAATGTCCAATGCAATTTCTTCCTTTAGTTTTGGCTTCAATTGAGTTCTAGAGAATTTCTTAGAGATTTTAGGTTTTTAAATTGGGAGAATGAATTCATCGAGGTATTTATGACTTATATAGCCACTTAAAATACCAAAAATTGCCCTAATTAACCGCCCAAAATTTTGTTTGGACGTGGGGTGAATTTACCAATTCACCCCTTCACTTTACAGTGAAGGAGGCGAATTGCAGACCCATCAATGACTTGGCAACATATAGACCGTTTATCCACAAACGTACCATCCTCTCTGGCCGTCGTTTGGGACTGAGCATTGGAAATGGGAGCTTAAGCTCCCTAGGCTAAGTACCTAATAACTCCCTCCACCTATGGGGCGTCGAACAGCCTATAGGGCGTCGATTGCCTCTGTAGGTGGGACTACCATGGGCAATTTTGGCCACCAACATGGGTATTTCCTCAAGGACCCTTGGATGGTCTTGGGGACTTTTGCCCGGACGTTTTCGACTCAATTATGATAGTATACAAGTTTAGGACCTCTAATATCAATTTCATCTAAAACGAACACATCAAAACCCAACGAAACATGTTAAGACACACAAGGTCGTTTCAAGGCAAACCTTTCGAACATTCTAGACGTTCTTGGACGTTTGACCTCGACACACTACCTATAAGAACTATAAGAACTCATATAAGAACCTCATTAACTCATGAAAAACATATATAGGCACATAACCACACATGTGGTACATATGTTACTAGTCGTCAAACATCTTGGTCATCCCTTGACGTTTGACTTCCGATGCACCTAAATCTTTACATATTGCCTCAATACCACCTTATAAACAATTTTAGGACCTTATACCATCATGACAAACATGTTAGTCTCTAGTTTCACCTAAGTCAGTTTCGAGGTTTACAATCTCCCCCACTTTGACCACATTAGCCCTCGAATGACACTTGCCACTCTCTGAACACTTCCAAGAATAGAGATTCAATTAGAAGCTCATAAACATACCATATAAAACATTATACAATACACATATCTAGAAGAAATATCAATTTTCCATAATCAAGAGATTCACAACACAACAAGAAACTAGAAGACATTCTACAACTCATCATGCCATAAAACTCACATCTTTCATTCAAAGTAGAAAAAACTCACTTTATATTCATTAACATGCTCATATAAATCAGTTCTAACATCATTAAAACAATTTTCAACCACAGAATGAATTAGCTAATTTTTAAAACATCCTACGGTGATCAGAATTTTCCCTGGCAGTGAACGTATTTCTGATTTTTCAAAAATGCAACATTTAGGCAAATCATGATGGAAACATGCTAATATTCAATATAAAATCATCTAAACACATCTTACAACATAATCATAACTTCATGAAATATACAATGCAAGGAATCAGTGAAATTCAATTCCAACAAGATTCCTAAACACCATGCACATGCACCATGCTTCTATATCCATCTAGACCATCTACTAACTATAATCCCCCACATAGAAGGAAATCATAATGCTAAAGAAATAAAAAAACTTACCATCATCATAATCACCCTCATCCGGCTTTGCTCCTCTAGTCCGGAGTGCATAGAAACGCCTATTCTTTGGAGCATCCTCTTTCGTAACATTGGGAGCAACTTGCTTACCATATCTAGTAGGATAAATCCTCAATTTGTATCCATCTTTACCACATCAAATGAAACTCCCGGTACCCAATAGGCATTCCCCATAGTGCCTCTTTCCACAAGTAGCACATGTAGGCTTGCCAACTTGAGAATCACCTCCTTTCTCAATTCTCACCTTAGTACCCCTAGGTTCTTCTTGAGTTGAAACCCTCTTCTTCAATGTAGGTTGACTTTGATTGCTTGAACGACTTCTCATCAAGTTTATAGAAATCCTATCATGTTTGGACTCCTTAATTGATTGAGCATAAACCATGAGTCTAGCTAGGGTCTTATCATCATGAAGCATAGCCGTACGACATTCTTCTTTCATTAGGTCTGCGTCCCCGGTCAGAAACCTACTCATCTCATCCCTATTGTTATACACTAAGGATGGAGCATATCTAGACAACCTAGAGAACTTCAAAGAGTATTCCTCAACACTCATATTTCCTTGCTTGAGATTAACAAACTCCTCAACCTTCACCTCCCTCCCCTCAGGGGGAAAGTACTTTCCTAGAAAAGCTTCTTTAAATTCATCCCACTCAATAGGTCCTGACTCAACCTGCCTATTATCTTTCCATTAAGTGTACCACACTTGAGAAACCTCCCTCAATTGGTACGAAGCTAAATGCGCCTTCTCCCTAGAAGTCACCCCATGGCACTCAACACCTTGTACACTCCATCTAGGAACTCTTGGGGATCCTCTCCCACCTTAGAACCAAGAGATATAGGAGGATTCATCCTCAAAAAATCTCTCAATCTAGATTTCATAGTGCTCTCCAACACATTTGCTCTAGGACTAATACATATATTCACATGGGAAGTCAAAGCTCGGGCTAAATTAAGTAAAGCCTCTCTAATTTCCCCATTAGTCATTTTGGGGGGGAACCACCAGAACACCATTACTTCCACCCCTGATAGGTACTTTATCACCTTGACCACCTTGAGAAACTTTTGCTCCTTGAGGAACTTGCTCTACTTGCTCAACCTGAGGAGGAATCTCCTCATTTTCTCTTCCCTCTTTCAACCTTCTAGCGGCCATCCTTCTAATATTCATCTCCTATAAACACAAGGAAAAACCATATAAAAAGAGTAATCATAACTTTTACAATACGACACAACATAGAAGTAGAAAAGAAGGGAAACTCTACCATCCTATAGCCTCTTGCCCATAGATGTGTCGCGACTCACACCGATGCTCAAGACTCTACTATAAGTGACTTGATGAGACTTTTGGATTCCTCAGACCACTTTCATATCCTATGCTCTAATACCACATTTTTCGAGACTCGCACCTATACCCTTTAAGATGGGTCATTCTTGGGTCATAACACGGCGTACTTGACCTCTCGATGGTCTTGTACGAGACCCTTTGTACAGTTCATCGCATATATACATATGAAAATTAGTGCGGCGTTAAAACCTTTCACAACATTCAAATAGTCTTTCAAAAACTCTATCATATAAAATACATAGGAAATACTAAATCTTATTTCATCAAATCCTTGACAAAAGAATACTTGGGAAATGGACCATACAATAGAAATATAGTACTACTAAGTCTATTACAATACTTTAATAAAACAAATCAAAGACATCTATGCCCTCGAGTCAAATGAGGAAATACTTAAACTTTCTTGAACAATCATATAATCCAAGCTTAGACCCAAAATCACCTTCACCCATGAATCAATTTAGAGATACATAAAAGCATCGAATTAGTACAAAACACATGTACTAAGTATGACATAATGCATAAAAATCATGAAAATGGACATTTATTGGAAATATGCATCTTTTGATTTAAATATCATAATATAAGCATAAGAACAACATTTAACACCTTAGAAATACATAAGAAGTACATAAGCATTTTATCACATTTTATTGATCTGACAGTGAACTAGGTCACTGTTACAGTGAATTCAATTAACTGTTACAGTGAAGATCCTCAACTTCACCATGAACTCTTTCTAGGATGCGATCTTCTCACAAGAAGCTATCCTAAGATTAAATTAAGTAATATTAACATATACCACCCATAAACCCTCCCTAGGCACACCTAAATGATCCTTAAGACCACCCATATTGAGATACACACTTACAATACACCAAGCATATAGACATGAGATCCTCCTACCGAAGGGGATTCTAAGGTTCACTTGATTGATCTGTGAAGCAACCGCCCATACAATTTCTTAACACACACTTAAGACATCCTATAGATTACCTAATATAAGATCATTCTCACTTAATACAACAACATACATATAATATGACATTCTCCCTTCCAAAGTGTAAGACCCCCAAAATGAGTTAGGGTGTCTAGAGCCTGTCATGTTCGTCATCAGGGTCTAAGGTTCTAAAATGTATTATAATATGGTATTTAGGCAGTGTGTAAAGTTTGAGGTGATTTGGAAGTAAATATGCTCTTTAATTTGGTTTTGAATTTCATTTATGTTCTTCAACTTTGGATGTGCACAAGTAGACACTTAAATTTGTATAAAGTTGAACAAAAATAGACACACATGTCCTACATGTCATTTTTTGTCCTACGTATATTTTGTCATGTAGGACTCATGTGTTTATTTATTTAAAAGTTGGATAGTTAAAATGCTTGTTGTGCATTATGAAAGTTGAACGTTAAAATTAAATTTGAAAATGAATTTAGGGTCCAATATATGTATTATGCTTAATTTTTTTCTAGTCTCAATGTAATGATTCAAATCTAGATGGTTTATCAAATCTCCTTAGGTTAAAGTCAAAGTAAAACACATACAATAATACGCGATATATATAAATTCAGGACAATACAATATACGTAAATTTTATGAATTTTCTATCATTGTGGATAAATCTCCGTCTCAAGTAAAATATTTTAAAGAAAATTCTAAAAAGGAGTTCCAAAATTATCAAACATTTTGTATGAATTTTTTTTTAAAAAAAGAAAGAAATTCCGTTGCCGGACTTGAACCCGGGTCTCTCGGGTGAGAGCCGAGTATCCTAACCAACTAGACTACAACGGATTAGTCATTAAAGTTAAACATCCTTCTCATATATTAAATGGTGGATTAATTCATTGCAAAAGGTGCATGTTTATAGGCGATTAGATAATTGCATTTTTAACAATTTGGTTGATATGCTATCAATTTTAACATATAGTAATCTATTGATTGATTTGATGCATGTTTAGCGACTACCGATATATATAAAGTTTATTTGGTGCATATTTAAACCAAAGAAAATATGCAGGTGCTTCTAAAGTACTTAATATATAAACGAATATACATGTACGTAAATTTAATATATAGTTCTTAACGAAATAATAATTAAATCGATAAGTAACATAAGTAATCATATACTCAACACCATTAAGCTATTAACTACAAAATCTCAAACTATTCCTCAACCATTATTCTGATAACCCGCTTTTAATAAATCAATAAGCCTATTTTGTGATTGAGTTACTAATTAGGAAAAACTATCTAAGTACACAAATATTACTATCATAAATATTAATCCACCCTATAGTTTGAAATAATTACATATTCTCACTAATTAATAATGTCGTATCAGATTTCAAATCGAATACAACACTCCTTCAGATTTCAAGTCAGATACAGAGATAATAAATATATATATCACCAGATACATTCTGAAATACAAATACATACGGAAAGATGAGAGCGAGAGTTCGGTGTAGATACATGCAAATCACATTATATTCATACATATGGGATACCAGATATATTTTGAAATACGTTGTGATAAGAGGGAGGCGATAGATGTGAGTATATCTCAGATACACGTGAATCATGCTTGGACACAATGTATTAGGAATAAATTACACGTAATTTGATTCGCATGTATTCGAGAAACAGGTACTCTGGCGAAGTAACTCTGGTACGGAAGGTAATTTCAACAACTAAAGTAAAGACACATAAGTAGACTATGAACTAGTGAAATTTGTGTTGTTTGCTTTGTTAGTTACGGTTCAATTTTGAACAACTCTATTTCTTATCGGAAAGAAAAGCCCAAGAAACAATAGGGAGGAATGGGCTCCAAACATCATGGTATTTGAGTTGGGCCTCAAATATTAGAAGTGTGAGTTCATTTTCATTGGGCCCTCTTTTTAGTCTAAAATCAAAAGTTAAAGCCCAATAAACCCAACGGCTCCCCCACTCCCCCACCCCACCCCTCAAAATTCGAATTCAAAATTGATGAAAAATCCCCTTTTAGGCTCGTAAGCTTCTATTTTTCTCCATCGTTACGCTCCATCAACAATGGCTTCCACCAATAGCTTCCTCAATACACCAACCAAAACTCCAACTAGTACTTCCATTTCCAAAAAGCACCACCACAAGCATCATACGGCGGATCCAAACAGATCGGCTTCTGAATTCAAGGACCGATTTGAGGCTTACAATCGTCTTCAAGCAGCCGCTGTAGCTTTCGGTGAGAAACTTCCGATTCCTGAAATAGTTGCTATTGGTGGACAGTCCGATGGAAAAAGCTCCCTCCTTGAAGCCCTATTGGGATTCCGGTTCAATGTTCGAGAAGTTGAAATGGGTACCCGACGCCCTCTCATCTTGCAAATGGTCCATGACCAATCTGCTTTAGAGCCTCGTTGCCGCTTTCAGGTTTGCTATATACACACTCTTTCTCCTTAAGCTTTGTTTATGCAAGTTGAATGCAAAATGTGTTACCACTGAAATAATCTAAAATGTTACGTGGAAGCTAGCAAAGCAAACCAGTAAAGACCTTAAATACGTAGACAAAATGATAAGTGTACCATGTATTGACATTAGAGCAAAATGGACATAGAGAATTCACTGACTGCAATTAACTATGCCTCAATTCCAAACTAGTCGGGATTGGTTATACGAATCCTATATCTGTTCAGGAAATTATCATAAGAAAGTCTGTTTTTATATTGGTTGTCAACCTAATATAACACCCCCTTTGTTCGAGATTTATGATAAATGGTATATAAAGATTAGACCTCGATTTAGAAATTGAGTATGAGTTTGATGTTGGAGATTATCTAGAGAGAGTTAATTGTTGTGTGCTGAATTTAGAGAAGAGGAAATGCTGATAATCTGGAATGTGATTTTTGATGCAGGAAGAGGATTCAGAAGAATATGGAAGTCCAGTTGTCTTGGCCTCTGCGATTGCAGATACCATAAAGTCTCGGACTGAATCACTTTTGAAAAGGACTAGAGCGGCAGTCTCTTCAAAGCCTATTGTCATGAGAGCAGAATATGCTCATTGCCCTAATCTTACCATCATTGATACACCTGGATTTGTACTAAAAGTAAGTTACTCCATTTGGCTTTGAACATACAGCTTCTCGAAGAACACACATGTTTTTGGAGTGACTGATTATATTCATCTGGCAGGCGAAAAAGGGTGAACCAGAGAGAACACCTGATGAAATTTTATCCATGGTGAAGTCACTAGCCAGTCCGCCTCATCGAATTATTCTGTTCCTTCAGCAGAGCAGTGTGGAATGGTGCTCATCTTTGTGGCTGGACACTATTCGAGAGATTGATCCCAGCTTTAGGAGGACGGTCATTGTTGTCTCCAAATTTGATAACCGGCTCAAGGTATGAACACCAAAATTCTTGGCTCACGCATTGATGATAAGAAGTTTTTGCATATGCTCTAATGTTTTTGTGTCTGTTAACTTTATTAGATAATAACTACATTATGTGATGAGAGCAGAGAATCCTAAAATGCAAATGCAAAATCATTGCTTTTTTTTTTATCGGAAAGAAAAGGAAGCTGGGAGAAAGTCATCTCCTAGATTATTGAGGAAGTATGCCTGTACACTGTCTGATCGATCATAATGATATTTCTTAGATGATAAATTTCACTTGATACATAGTATTTTTTTTTTTTTTTGGAGCCTTCGTGCTATGGTAAAATTGCTTCCATGGTCATGTGTCACATGTTCAAGCTGAGGAAAATGGAAATAGCTTCTTGGCTCTTGCAGAAGTGTAAGATAAGCCGAGAAAATAGCGTCTAGGTGCACCAGGCTACCTTTTTTTCCTTTCAAAAACTACACATTTGCTTTCTTCTCTTCCTATTCAATGAATTGTTTTGGATTGGCTTATCCTCTCATTGTACGAGATCTAATTGTGATATAATCCATGTTCAGGAGTTCACTGAACGCTGGGAAGTGGATCGGTATTTGAGTGCAAGTGGTTATCTTGGGGAGAATACTCATCCCTTCTTTGTCGCCCTGCCTAAGGATCGAGGCACAATTTCCAATGATGAGTTTCGCCGTCAAATATCTCAAGTGGATGCAGAGATGTTACACTATTTGCGTGATAGTGTTAAAGGTGGGTTTGATGAAGCGAAATATAGGTCCTATGTTGGGTTTGGTTGTCTGAGAGATTTTTTGGAGGCTGAGCTTCAGAGAAGATACAAAGAAGCGGCACCAGCAACACTCGCTCTGCTGGAACAGCGATGTGTGAAGTCACTGCTGATTTA
>JAJJBR010000246.1:54710-121232 GCA_022817965.1 Solanum lycopersicoides
AAGGTCATATCATCAAGTAGCATAGCCGTACGTCAGTCTTCCCTCACTAAGTCAGCGACCCATTCACAAAATGACTCATCTCATCCTTAGGATTAGTCACTTAGGACGGGCATATCTAGACAACATAGAGAACTTCAAAGAGTACTTCTCAACACTCATATTTCCTTGCTTGAGATTGATAAATTCCTCTACCTTTGCCTCCCTCCTCTCACGGGGAAAGTACTTACCTAGAAAAGCTTCCTTAAATTTTTCCCACTCAATAGGACACGACTCAACTGGCCTATTATCCTTCCATTGAGTGTACCATATATGAGAAACATCCCTCAATTGATATGAAGCCAACTCCGCCATCTCCCTAGATGTAACCCCCATAACACTCAACACCTTGTCCAGACCATCAAGAAACTCTTGGGGATCCTCTCCCACATTAGCCAAAAAGATAGAAGGATTCATCCTCACAAAGTCTCTCAACCTAGAGGTCATAGTGCTCTCCATAGCATTTATCCTAGGCACAATACTCATATTCGCTTGAGTAGTCACGGCTCTGGCTAAAGCAAGCAAAGCCTCTCTAATATCTCTATTACTCAACTCCGGGGGATCCACCGGAACATCATTACCTCCTCCAATAATAAGGACTTGATCACCTTGGGGAGTCACTTGAGCACCTTGAGAACATTGATGAACTTGCTCAACTTTCTCAACTTGAGGAGGAATCTCCTCATGCACATCATTCTCCTCAACTCTCCTAGTCGGTGTCCTCCTAGTATTCATCTTACTAGAAACAAAAGGAAAACCATAAGAAAATAGTAATTATAACTTTTACTCTACGGCACATCATAGGATTAGAAAATAAGAGAAACTCTATTGTCCTATAGACTCTCACCCATAGATGTGTCGCGACTCACACCGATGGTCGAGACTCTACTAGACGTGACTTGATGCGACTTTTTGATTCCTAAGAATACTTTCATATCCTATGCTCTGATACCAAGCTTGTCATATCCTGAGACCACACCCTAGATGATATGGCACTCTCGGGGTGAAACCGGATGTACTCGACCTCTCGGAGGTCTTATACAAGCCCTTTCGTATAGTTCATTGCTTATACATAGTGAAAAGTACTGCGGAACTAAAACTTTTCACAAAATATTTCATAGTCTTTAAAAACTTTTTCATATAAAACTCATAGGAAATACTAAGTCTCATTTCATCAAATCTTAGACACGACAATACTTGGGACACGGCCCATACAATACAAATATAGAAACACTTAAGTCTATTACAATACTTCAATAAGAGAAATAAAAGACATATATACCCCTGAATCAAATGAGGACATACTTCAACTTCACTTGAACGATGCTACGATCCACGTCTTGCTTCCCAAATGCTCCTCACCTACCAACCACTACAGAGATCAATAAAAGCATGGAATTAGTACAACCACATGTACTAAGTATGTCATAATGCATAAAAATCATGAAAACAGATATTTATTGGAAATATGCATCTTTTGATTTAAATATCATGATATAATTATAAGAACAACATTTATAAACTTAGAAACACATAAGAAATTACTTAGTCAATATAGAACATTTTTAGAAAACCTTACAGTGAAGTAGTGTCACTTTACAGTGACTTAATTCACTGTTTCAGAGAAGTTTCTTAACTTCACCTTAGACACCTTATAACATGCAATCCCCTTACTAATATCTATCCTAAGACTCACTTAAGCAACACAAAGAGAGACCTAACATACACCCTCTCTAAGCATGCCTAAATTATCCTCAAGAATACTTATAATGAGACACATACACACTTACAAGACACCAAACACATAACATGTATCACATGACATTCTCCTTACCAAGGCTATCAAAAGACATACCTAAGTACTCCTAGAATAGAACGCCCATACCCTCTCTTCAAGGTTACCTAAATAATCCTTAAGAATACCTAAGTTTAGATCATGCCTAAATAATCAATCATCTCCCCTAACTAGAATCATTCTCATGACTTTCCTAGATGAGACATGAAGAGATCATCCTTTATGCCCTCTTCACACTTTAACTAAGGAATCCTTAAGTCACTCTACATTAGGTACTCATTCATTTAAATGCTTTATAACATAAGCCATTATTTCATTAGTTCATTAGGAAACATTTATCACAAAAACGACATTCAAGTAATGGTCTTGGAGAAGACCTAGGGACTCTCACTAACATCTTCAAAGCCTATTTTTCAATGTCTAGATAGCGTCCCATACCACCACCTAAACTTCAGAGAACTTCTCTAATGCTTATAGGTATCCTACATGATGAGAATAGGCAATAACCTACATAGACAATGGTAGCAAAACATGTAATCCGGAGTTCTAACCTACTCCGATAAGGGTTTGCTACTTGTCAATGGTAAAACTTGGACACATCCCGTGTAGGCACATGGTTAAGGAATATGAAGGGCTTACTTTATATTCTAGCCTCATCCTTTTACTAGAACTACTTCCGTTACCATACTCACTAGCCTTTGTTCTCATAGACTAATTCACATTAAGGTTCATACAAAAGGGTTCCATATCAAGTTCATAACCCAATTACATTTACCATACCAAAGTGGTCCCGTAGGGCTGCCTTACAATGTCCACAAGAAACTCATAATGACATTCTTAAGGATTGATATGATGTCGTTCCAGCCAACAAACCTTAAGTCCATCATTCATTACAAGAAGGATACCATTACGGCTTTCTACTTTAAGTTTCATAACCTTACCACTATATTTAAGGTTTAACATAAAGTACCCTCTCAACATCATTCAAGGTCTCATGTCATTCGTACATACAAGACTAAGAGGCCTTAGCATCATAAGTCAAGACATCTCATATTCACATTCATACATGCATCAAGTAAGGGAGACAAGTCTACCAAGACAAGACACAACATACTTCGCCTTAACACATATTACATGTCATTATAGAAGTGCATAAGAAAAACCATTATCATCTATAAGTATTCTAAACACTACTATATCATCATCAATATAACAATCATAGAATCATATAGCCAAGTAGAAACAATCATGCATCAACTCTAAGACTACACACATGAACACATAGTCATACTCTAACATTATCACCTAAATAGCATCAATAGAAGAACACACATACTTCACATAATCAACTACACAAAACATCATGTTACTTCAAGTATTGCCGACAAGGACATGATCATCACAATAAATAAAGTAACGCCGACAAGGCCACATCAATCATATAACACCGCCACCATAAGTGGACCATACCAATCACAACATAATTCAAAAGCTATAATACTTAAAATAAAGAGAATTATGGCAGCGTACCACCAATCCATTCTCTCCCCTTTAATCCATGTCTAAATCATCCAATTCAATACCATAAGGCCATTACCCATGGCCATGAACATCAATTCAATGCATAAATCATAATACTCAATGAAAAAAGGTCAATTCAATATAGATTTATAACTCTTAGACCAATTAGACATCAATTAAATACAATTCTTATATCATTATATAGCCCATAGAAAACTACACTAGAATTCATAAGCATTCAAACAATATCACTTAACCCATAGAGTAGTCAAAAACTACGGTTCATCAATTACATGGGTTAACAGGTTAATTGAGTTAAAATAATCTAAATAACAACAATTCAATCAATATTGAATGATTAAAAACATTTAATACAAGAACCCATGGATAGATCATGAAATTGGACAAGTTCATCTTTGAAAACTTTAGAAAACTTCTTTGAATTTGGGCTCCTTGATGAATAGAGTTTCAAGGATCAAAAACCATACCTAAATGATTCTAATCCTCCAATTTTATGAAGAATCAACACTCAAATCTCAAATCCAAGCTCTTCCTTGAGTTTTGGCTTCAATGGAGTTCTAAGGAATTTCTAAGGGAATACGGGTTTTGATTTTTGAAGAATGAATTTTTATAAGTGTTAAAGAATTATATAAATTTTTAAAATACTCAAAATACCCTTTAGGAGCCTCCCAAAGTCTAATTTGTAAGTGGGGTGAACAGTGAACTTTGCAGGAAGGCAGTCCACCAACGACTTGCCAATTAACGGCCCGTCCCTTTACCAACGGACCGTCCTATTGGTCCATGGTTTAGGACTAAGGCTGCTCTTTTGCTAGTCCTTCATCATGACTAAGTTTCCAATAATGACCCCTCATCTACGGATCATCGACTGACCCACTGGGCGTTGATGCACAGACGGTCCGTTGGTGAAGGTCTCGTCTATAAGGGACTGAAAGTCTGTGAAGCTGCTGCCCAACTTGGGGTGTTTATGTAAATATACCCCAAGCCTTTTAAGACCCTAGGTGGATAATTTTAGTGTTATTAGGTTATATTAATATAGTTTTAAACCCTAGACCTAGACAAGACCCTCACTTCAACATTCAAACTCTCTCTCTAAAAAGAAAACTATCTCAAAGTCACCATTGAAGCCAAGACTCAAGGAGGGAAAGAAGGGATGATTTAGACGTTTTTCTTAATAAAAATTAGTGGATTCTTCTTTTAAAGGTATGGTAGCCATTCTTGAATATCTTTTCAATCAAGAAGCCAACTTCCAAAAAGGTTTTCAAAAGGGTTTCTAAACTCAAACTTCTTCTAACTTTGATATCTAGTATGGGTCTTCTTGTATTTAAGTTCTAATGGTTTAAATGTATTTATATTGGTTTGAATTGATGATTTGGATGTTAAAACTCCATGAAACTCTTGTTTATGCATACTTCAACCTTTGGCATGAAAATGGGTTTTGTGAGCATGATTTGAGTAGGGTATGAACTTGGGTCTTCTTGTATTTGTCATGTTGGTGTAGATACTGCCCTAAGGGCCTTAATATGGTGAAATATTTATAAATTTCTTATGAGTGATGATGGTTTGATTTGATGTTAAGTTGCTTTCATTATATAGTTCTTATTATGAATTGATATTGAGTGGTATGGTCCATCTTATGGATAAATGCTAATTGATGAACTTGATGTTATTTAGTATGTTTTGAATATGTAATATTGAAGGTATAATGTGTGAAGTTAAGAGATAATGGAAATGGGTCTTGTATTGTGTTTGGTGTAGCTTGAATTGCATGTTTGACCTAGTTTATGTCTAAATGAAGTATATGATTATGAGAAGCATGTAGAGTGTGTAACTTGATGAATCAAGGTTAAAGTATGTGTAGAACTTAATGAGAATGAAATGATTCTTATATGCAAGGTTTGCACATGTACACACACACTCTTTAAAGAATGTATTATGCCAAGTTGAGTAAAAAGGGGAATCTTGAGGTGGACACACTTCGTGAGTTGAGATGTAGTGTCTAGTAGCAACCTCACCATTCCTAGTGAGCTTTCTAAGATAGACTATTATGTTGAGAAATCCGTGGGGAGTTATGCCTAGCACCGAGAGGATATGGAAGGGACGTGGATTACACTTCGGGAGTTGAGATGTTGTAATCAAAATAACTCTTGAGATGAGTACTCTTCGTTAGTCGAGAGTGAGTTACATAGTAGCAATCTCCTTATTCCTTAACTATGTGCCTGAATAGGTGTAGCTATTGGAAAAGCCATGTAAACGCTAAGAAGCATGACCTTACACTAGGCAAGTAAGGATCCCTCATCCGATAGGGGTTAATATCGGGATTCCATGTATAGATCTCATGGTGTTTGTTGGTTAAGATAACTCCCACAAAAGAATTGATTTGAAAATAGTTAATATGTATATTGTTGATATTGTGTATGTATGTCGTGAAGTGCTCGATCCACATTAGTTACCTAGTTGGAGCACTAAGTGGGAGTAGTAGTATGGGATGCTATTCTCACATTGCACTTGGTGTGACCTATACCTACTATGGGAGAAGAGTACTTTCATGAAATCCGTGTGAATGAATATTATGGTGTGGTGTTATGGATGATTATTGTGGAGTACTTGAGTAAATGGAATCCATTAGAAGCACTAAGTGGGAGTGGTAGTATGGGATGCTACTCTCACATTGCACTTAGTGTGACCTATATTTCCATGATTGTTTTGCATATGTTAGCCAAGGGCGTGGATTTGATTTCCAATGAAGTAAGCCTAAGATTTGGTGGTTTTAAGGGTCGCTTTGGTGTGGTTTGAAAGGAGTGGTAATGAAGATCCCTTCTTGGCTCACCTTAGGGAGTCTTAGGATGACCTTGGGTTAGGGAAACGTCAAAGGAAAAAGAGTTCATATGACTTGGACCGTGCCATTCATTGTAACGTCTTGATTGTAAGAATTCAAAATGTTCACTGTAATGCTTATTCAATTTTACTGTAAGTTTTAGTAAGTTCACTGTAATGTCCTTTTTAGTTTACTGTAAGTTTTGGTAAAGTTACTGTAAAGTGTTCTTATGGTTTAAAATTATGTGAGTTATTTCTTAAGTGCTAAATGATGGTTCTTATGTCGATTTGCTTCTAAATTCATGAATGTTATATTTAAATTGCATGCAAGGTTATTTTACTAAAATGTTTATTTTTGCATTTTTTTGCATATGCCATAGTTAGTACATTGTTGTACTAACCCGATACTTTTATATACCTTATGAGTATAGGTTGGAAAACTTTTGGAGGATCGAAGTTGAAGCTTGGAAATTCTATGTCTCAAGAATTTGGTATGTCCTCATATATTCGAGGACATAGTTTATGTTTCCTAGTTTCTTTATTAAGACTTAATTTGTATATCCTTTTATTGTAAAGGGACGTGTTCCTAAGATTCTACGTTGTGTCTTTAAGTTGGCTTCTGATGACAAGATTTCCTAGTATTTATGAAAAGACTTATTTTATTATTGCTATCGTGAAAAGTTTTAATTCCGCACTACTTTTCATTCTTTATGTTATGAACACTAGTTAGAGGTCTTGTACGAGACCCCAAAGGGTCAATTACGCCCGGTCATGATTCAAAGGTTTTCCCTAACTTCTAGGGGTGCTTTCGGGTCGTGACACTCAACATGAGAAAAACATGTATTTGATCATAATTCTTTCTCAAGTACTTTAGAATCTTCAAAACATTCTTAATATGGGGTCTCAAACATACCAAACATATGAAGGTCATGCAATTCATACTTTATGCAAAACTCCTATCATAAACAAGCTTACTAAGAATTCATTAGATTCAAGCTCAAGTAAGAATAGAAGGATAAGTTACAAAATATCCACAACCTCACTACTTCATCATCATTCCCCACTTAGGATAAACCCAATTAAGAGCAACTTAAGACAACCTTAAGAGGATATTAACTTATCAAGCTTCATTTTCATTACATAAATTGATTTACCAACCTTAAAAGGCATTACAGTAACACATCAAATAAAACGGACATCAAGGGTCATTCTAAACCTTATCATCTAGGCCAATTATACCCCAATCATCAAGTTAGGTCATACTACCAACCGACATAAGGTTTTAATCTACCATAGACACCAAGGGTAATACAACAATTAGGGGAAACAATAGAGGATACTTAGCCATAACACATTCTTCCTTTTCCTTGAACTTTACATTAAGGTGACTTCTAGGTCAATAAAACCCACATCATCACCATACCAAAATAATCATGCCACCCTCACTTCTATAATCAAGCTTATACAAGGGACTCCAATCCGTACAAGGCAACTATAAAGGCTCACAAATATAAATAAAGGGCAACATTTAAACCATTACACATATATAAGGAAACATTGAGTTATTTAACATACATATATATGCAACATGCATTTTTAGCCATTTACCACACTTCCTCAAAGTATTTCAAGTGTAAACCATATTATAAGACTATCATCATGCATATTCTTAAGGCCACTCATTATTCCAAAAGGAAATTCAATTCAACTATAACAACTTCTAACATGCTTTAATCATTTCATGACATACATTTCTCAACATAACCTGTTTATTTCACATAAATCTCATTCATAGCCATATACGCGTCACATCATAAAAACATGCAAAAATTCACCTTAACATACTCATCAAACCATAAAACCAAGTTAAGCATTAAACTCACCTTTTCTCCCTCAAGCATAGAGATACAATCTAATCCAAGCAATCACATCTAAAAGACCACCGGAGAAGAAAATATAAGAGAGAGATCTTATAGAGTTAAGTTATATGGCACGACATGAGAATGATGAAGAAGGGAAATTCTATTTTCCTATAGCCTCCCGAATCATTTGATGTGTCGCGACTCACCACCAATTATACGAGACTGTACTAGACGTGCCAATATGAGACTTTTAGAACCTAAAACCATTTTTATAAACCTCATGTCTGATACCACGTTTGTCACATCTGGGGTGCATCCCCTAGAAGTAACATGACATACTTGACCTCTCGGAGGTCTTATACAAGACCATAGTTATCATTCATCGCATTGTCATAGTAAATTTAGCGTAATATTTAAAACTTTCTTAGCACATCATATGCTAGAACATTACTTCACACACACACATAAAAACACACACACGTATATATATATATATATAATATCATAATACATAGATAGACTCTAAGTCTCGTTTCCATCCTAGACACTGTCAAGACCGGAGTCTAGACCCCAGACGAGACCGGCGTCGTTTACCTCTCAGAGGTCGTAGACAAGCCTACATACGTCATCGTTACTTCATCTAGGTTAATTTTAGCTAAAAATTTGAACTTTTTGTTACTTAACATTAATATAAGACATTCTACTTAAACTAATAAACCCTCACAATCAACCATCTAATATTAAGATCATCAAATGAAAGAAATAGTTCAATAATGCATTAAGTGTATACTTGCAAAAATGGCACCAATACAATGTCTGAAATAAGATGAGAAAGAAACGCTAGTGGAACATACTCCACTAACTCAAACCTATATCTAAGCTAGAATATAATGGGTAAGCGTCCTCGAAAGCATGAGGGGCTACCAAATTTGGATGAATGCTCCACGTCCGGATCGCTGCAACATCGTACTGTAAGCTCTAACGTCCACCTGTGCCTGCACCTAAAAGTAGATATTGTATAGGATTAGTACACACTTGTACTAAGTATGGGTATATGCAAGCACGCACCAAGGACATGCATGAGTAAGAATAGTTCTTTCCTAACAACATGATTTATGGAAAGTTAAGTCAGTGGGCTTGCCAAATTTGGATTAGGAAAGTCAGTGGACTTGCCAAATTTGGATTAGGAAAGTCAGTGGACTTGCCAAATATGGATTAGGAAAGTCAGTGGACTTGCCAAAGTCATGCCATGAGAGTAACATGCATCATCATACTCATCATTTTTCAAGCAGCACATAACGTATTGCACATATCATATCACGTAGTTCACATCATTCTTTCATATGCCATGAGGCCTTGGAATCATGGACTTGACATTAGCACTTCCCAAAATGAGGGCTCAACATATGGGACCACAACTAGGGAGACTTCTTTAGCAAACACAATGTCTGCTTCATTCATTCATACGCACTTCATTTTCATTCATTCATATACTAGTGCAATCACTAGTAATACCTAGGATGTAGTTTAAGACTCTCATCGGGTTTTGTGTGCAATGACCAAAAATAACCTAGTGTCATTACTTAAGTCTAGCTCACCTCTTGATTATACTATCCTAACACCTTTGGTATCGTTCATTTCTTTATGTGCATCATTTGAGGCTGGCCTCATTCTTTCTTTGGGAAATTTAACCTTAACCGATATAAATCATGTGAGCATCATGAAATCCAGTGTGTAATCCCCACAACGAAAAGAGGTGTAATCACCGGCCAAAGTGAACCAAAACATGCTAGCATATATAGGGAGTCGAACCCTGCTAGATCCCTATATTGGCAATATAGGTTCAAAGACTAGGAGATATAAGGAGACCCACACCAGACATGCCGGACAGTCTCATCTCATGAGAGTTATGTGAACCTCTGCCTTTCCCGAAGGAAGGCATCACCGCTCATAGCTAGCCTATCGGTGCTCAGTATAAAGTTCCATTACCTTCAACTCATACATCATGGAAGCTGGCTTCTAGCATGAGGACATCATATCTCATTAGATGATTTCTCATCTCATCATTAGTATTAAGTATGCATTAACTTCAATACTTTCATTAGAGTGTTCATAGAGACTGGTCTCTTCATTAGCTTTACACTCTCATAGGTGAGTACGTTTTGGTAACATTTACTTAGGCTCATTTGTGATTTCTCTCATCTTTCACATTAGCCTCTTATCATATTTTCACCTCATTCATTAACTTTAACACATTTGATTTTTATAATTACTCACACCTTCACGTGAATGTTCATTTCATCATATGCCAATGCACTTGGCCATTTAGTGTGTTTCACACTCTTACTTAACCTTCTAGGGTTACATCATTTTATCACATACATCTTAGGTTCACCTACTTTTAAACGTATGCTAGACTTATGAGTCTACACATACAAGCCATGAGGCTTCATTCATAGTTTGTCTAAGTGATTCATGTTTACCCAAGATTATGTGGTACAAGACTTATGCATCTTGTAGGTATGCCAAGATATTTATTTCGATCTTTAGAGGCAGCATTCATTAAATATTTGTTTACGTATGACTTATGTGTCAATACGAAATTGGGCAAGGGAATCCGATTTCGAATCCCTTGGGCAACACTTAATCTTATATTAAACTTGGTGATTGCATTTTTCAGATTTGGGGGACCCTAGTTCGATTCCCATCAACCCCATAATATTTCTTTCTTGTTCTCCTCTCCTTTTTCATTTTAAGGCAAGGAGGTTGTGGGTTAAATCCCCCACAAGCTCATTATTTTTCTTTTAATTTATCTCTTTATTTTCTCACCTATCCAAGAGGTTGTGGGTTCAATCCTCATTCACCTCATTTTATATTTCTCCTTTATTTTCCTCCTAACTCTCTCATCTATTCAAGAAGTTGTGGGTTCAATCCCCACTCTCCACATTTATTTTTCTCCTTCATTTTTCTCCTAACTCTCTCATCCATTCAAGAGGTTGTGGGTTCAATCCCCACTCTCCATATTTATTTTTCTCCTTTATTTTCTCCTAACTCTCTCATCCATTCAAGAAGTTGTGGGTTCAATCCCCACTCTCCACATTTATTTTTCCTTGCATTTTTCTCACGAAAATTTTATGAAATTTTCATTTGGTGAGGTCATGGGTTCAATCCCCAATGACCTCACATTTAAAAAAAAAAATTAAACGAAGTTCATTTTTTAAAAGTTGGACGAGACTACAATTTCCAGCAAGCTGGAAATTTAGTCTCCTCCAATCCATTTTTGTCTAAATCTTTTGTTGATTTTTTGTAGCTTTCATGTAATGATGTCTTAGGTTCAATCCTTAGTGATTTCACTTATTTTACATTCATTTTTCATTGCATTTTATACCACTTTGATTGGCCGAACCCAACATGCCAAATGCTGGAAATTTGTTCACTATTTTCATCTCCTTGTTATCATCATTTGTATATTATATCTTAGGATGTTTCAAGAATCATTTGGTGCATCTTTAAGTATATTTTTTCATGGTTATATTCAGCCAAGAATTACCATTAAATCCAGCAACATTACACCACTTTTGCACATCATGATTTACACAAACATTTGCACAAACATCATTTCTCACATACTTTCGGTTGGCATAAATTAACATGCTTACAATTCCAAACACATAATCATGAACACATTATTACGAAAATTACACTTCATACTTAAACTACCAGAAAACATACCAAGAACATGATCTCTAACCTATTTCAGATTGAAATCAGAAGGATACTAGGGACAAGGAGTTCGACAAGAACGGGAACAACTCTAGTTTCAAAATTCGTTGAATTCGTGGAAAGGAAATTCTCTTGGAGAAAAGAGTCCAGGAGAGAAACCCATACCTCACTTTAATGTTGTTCAACACTCAAACTTGCTGCCCAAAACCCTCCACCAATTCACGTCCATCAAAAAATCTCACACCTTACCAGACTAGAAATTTCGTTTTTACGTTTTCGGATTAGCTTGTTGTTTGTATATTTGGCGTGTAAGTTCTTCAAGTGTGAAGAATTTTTTGTTGTTTTTTCTGATCTTTTGTTGCATTTTTCAGCCAGAGAGAATGTGGAGTCGTGAGAGAGTGTTTGATGAGAGAGAGATAGACGTGAAAGAGAGAGATATGTGAGGTAGTGTTCCCTTAGAACTAGGACTTTTAGGCAAGACTTAGTCAAATAAATATATTAATTAATAAATAATAATTAATAATAGAAATCTGATTTTCCATTTTCTTAAATCAGCAATTAAATATAAATTAATTAAATTAATTTACTAAATTAAATAAGTCAAATTAAATCATTGCTACTACGTAGGTTCGAACCCGGGTGGAGAAAGATTTCGCTTAAAGGGCTAATTTCGGCCCTTTCTCCCCAAATTGCCCCCCCACCTTATTAATTAAATAATTAATTACATATTTAAAGTAATTACGATACTAGACTTAGTCTGGAAAAAGACCATTTTACCCCTAGACAATCCAAACTTAAGATTTCCCCTTTTTAAGTCCGGTAAAGACTCATCCGGGTAAATCTTCATATTCGGGTGCCCTACATGGCTGGACCCAACCTTTCCTAGCTCAACTAACTTACCAAGTTAGTTGGCTTGGCTGTTGCAGAGGTTCAGAGGTCTGGTTCTACGCGCATCAATCCATGTGAATCCGGTCTAATCGTAGGCATTCTAAACACATTAAGCATTACTTAGCATATCCATCTTTAGGGTTGTTACAGACACAACGTCATAAGAGTACATTAGGGACACGACCCTTATAACATAATCATAAGTATACAATTTATAAGACTTTACAGTAAACCATAAGTAGGGAATCCTTAGAGCTTATGGACCCCTTTCGTTGAGCTTGGGAATCATCTATCAAGCTCTTCACCATTAAAGAAATCCTTTAAGCATCCATAACCTATACTTCGTGTAAAAAATAGAGAAGAATGTAATTAGTACAAGAATGCACTAACTATAACAACCATGCAAATACATATCTTTAAAAGGGATATGTTACTTGAAATCATACTTCATGCCTTTTTGAGAAAATCTTCATTAAATACTTATACAACAAGCATTATATCATTTACATACTTCATATAGTAATATTATAAGACCAAACATCATATAAAATAACACATAGAGTTTAAACCACATTTGGGGTCACTTTACAGTGGGCTATTTCCACTTTACAGTGACTAATTCCCTTTTATAGTGAACATCTTTTCTTTAACTTCTTAACCTCCCAAGTAACCTTCTAGTGATATTTGGTGCAATGCATAACCTTAAGACAACAAGGAAACCATACATACAACCAACATAAGCCAACACATACCATCATAGAAGTAGAATACATCATAGACACATTTAAGTCAAGACTCTAATGGCTTAGAGTAATCTACATCAACTTGCACATCTATTCACTTCACTTCACATAAAGCATTATAAAACCTTACTAAAAATCCCAATCTAAATCCACATCACATAGATCCGTTAGGACTCATACTAAGCACTTCATCACAACAAGTAGACAATTACTACAAAGTCATGCATTAGGAACAAATACATAGTCACATGCATTAGAACACCTTCCTAGGACTTCCCTCAAGAGACACTTGTGCAATGCATATATAAAGTCCCATACCCCCACCTACTCAAAGCAACTACCCTTAGGTTATCCTAATAATGGTCCTTACTTTACTTTCATTGTCCATTTTACTTTAGGGTAACTATAAACTTAGCCGACACTAAGACCATGGGTGCTAAACATGAAATTTGGCGTTATAGAGCCTTACACCAATGGAAGGTGTTCTTACCTAGCAAAGGTAGAACATTAACACATGCTTGCATATTCATTGATATCACTTGCTAGATCGTATGTGGCAAGAATAGATATGGAACTTGGAGGTACATGTGAAAATCCTCTTTATGCCAAATGGGGCATTATAGTTATTCACTTATGGTAAACCTCTTTATGCATATTGAGGCATTGTGGGTATCCACCTCATGAGGATTATGGTGAGCTACCATCTACAATGGGAATGGACACCCTTCATCTTCAAGTTCACTCGGTGCTAAGCTAAGTTCCTTTTTTTTTTATAACAAAAAGCCTTTATTAACTTTATTTTGTAAATTTAGGCATAGAAGAGTCACCTCCTCATATGCATAGCTCATAGGTCATAGATGAGAGTTCATCAACCTAAATCATGTGAGAAACCCTTTCACATGGACATAACATATGTAAGGACCTATCTAACTTAGGGTACACTTGAGCACACATTTCAAGTCCCCTCAATTGACTAGATCTTCATACATGTGTGTGTGTATACTTCTATGTGAGCAAACCTTTCACATAACATATAAATGTCACACATCTTCATATATCAATGCATAAGTCTATAGGTATAACTATATGAGCAATCCTTTCATATAAACACACTAAGACACTATGCACATTCATACATCATCATATCATATACTTAAAATCATATCATATAAGTCATATTCATAACATGTTCATACAATCTTATTCATGTATTTAGAAGACCAACCTAGGAATGTTCCTATCAAGGCACACATGTGCAATGTATAGACAAGGTTCCATACCCTTTCCCATACTAGTACACCTATCAAGTAATCATTGTGAATGATACATCGCATACCATTATAGAATTGATAGCATAGCACAAGATTCATTTATTCAAGACTTACTTCATCTTCCAGTAAGCTCTAGTCTTGATTCACCTATCTTAGCTTTACATCACATTTAAAATTATAGGACCTCATCATAGGCAACAAGGACACATAACTTAACATAACCATTCACATGCTCATGACATTAGCAACACACCCTAGATCATTGCTAGAATAGGAAACGAGGCATAGGCTTCACATAGGGTGATTCATCACCACCAAACATTCATAGTATGATTTCCTTCAAGGCCATGTTAACATCACATATATATTTACAATAAAGTAAACACCTCCACCATAAGTGGACCATACCACACAATGTCATATAATGCTTCATCAACTACAATAATATAGAAAAGTAGAGAAAAAAAAGCCATTCTTATCAAGTCATCATCTTTGATCCTCATTGATCAATACACCTTTTAATCAACAATACATTATATGGAAGTAGCTAAATATACACTTAACATAAACGAAATCATACTTAAATCCCTACAAGATCAAGATACCAACATAGGCACTAAACTATCAATTCAATAGATAGTAGAGGAAATAGGCAATCCTACTAATTCCCCAAAGCCTTGATCATCAATAATATTTTATAAATAACTTACATGTTAGGCAGTAGCAAAAGAGATCATTACTCAAAAGGAATCATGATTCATATAACCTAAAATCGAGATCACATCAGATACATAGCGTTATCAATCGATAGACTAGAAGATCCTAAATCAATTCATGCCAAGCCTTAGTTAGTTTAATAATACAAGATTCATACCCACAATTCAACCATATATTAACCTAAGGCAGTATCTACAATCATCTTAACATAATCGAAATCCACATTCATACATTGTAAGGTCAATGTTACAGTGATCACATAGAGACATAGGCTAGACTTATTCAAATCTTCATATATTGATCCACATGGATCATTCATCAGAAATTCACCATCAATATACATAATAAAAAGTAGACATAAGCAATTCAACGTAATAGAATCACAGATCCACAAATAACAAGCCACGATCACAATGCCCATGCATAGGCTAAATTGAGTTTGGGAAGGGACATAGGTTCACAATGCAATTTGATTATAATTCACATTAAAACCAATATATTATCATGAATTAATCATGATTAATCCTTTGAAAATGTTTTGAGAAAGAACCCATGGCTTGATTTAAGAAGAAGAAATTTGATCATGAAATCTCTTTAGAAAACTTTGAGATGAACTCTCTAGATGGAAGATTAAATAGAGATGAAGGATCACCATACCTTTATTCAGAATAAAACCTCTAAAACATGATGAAGTGCCCATAGAATCCAAGCTCCAAGATGTTCTTGAGCTTCACCTCCAATGGACGTTCTAGAGAGAATTGAATTTGGAAGGAAAGTCTAATTTGTGTAGAACGGATCGGGAATGGGTTGTTCACGTTTTTTATCACTTAAATACACCCAAAAATAATCAAATAAACCAAATAAGGACAGGTTAGGATGTGGGGTGAATTTCCCATTCACCCAATAAGTGAAGCAGTCGCTGGGCAGCAGCTGCAACCTGCACCAACGGCCACCATCGACGCCCTTTTGGCCCATCGACGGACCATCTATGGCTTCCGCCGTTTGGGTCTTGGGCGGTATATTTGCTTATCCTTCTCCAGGATAAGTTTTGATCGAAGTCATTGCACAAACGGGTGTCGTTCGGTTCAGTCGATTGACACTGCCAAGGCAGTGTCTCGACATCCTTTGGGTCCTTCTTTGAGTGCCTATTTCGGGGTCCTTGGAAAGTTGAACCCAAATGTTTCCAACAAGAATATACAAATTAACATGTTGAATACCTTACATGCAAGTTTCACCCAAAATGGACACGTAAAACACATCCAAACATACAAGTCACACGCAAGACAAACATGAACCTCTCAAGGCTAACATTCGAACGTCTTGGACGTTTGACCTCCAAACTTCATGAAACTTGTTGTACTACCTATAAACACCATTATAAATCATATAAGGACCTCATAAGCTCATGACACACACATAAACATATAAAAGCATCCAAAACCTCTTTGGTGACTAGTCGTCGAACGTCTTGGTCGTCCCTTGACGTTTGACTTCCTATTCACTTCAAATTTTATTCAATTCCTCAATTAAACTTTATAAACCATTTTAGGACCTTAGACACTTATGACGACCATTTTAGGATCTATGAACCCTAACTCATTTTGGGGGTCTTACAATATCCCTCACTTGGGAACATTCGTCCTCAAATGACACTTAGAACTCTTTATTCACAACAAAAACTATAATAAATCATATAGAAGCTCACATTATTCATAAAATCATCCCATAGAAGTCAATGCACTAAACTTACAAAGAACACAAACTTCAAATCCTTTAGCACTCAATGCAACACAAGCAAGCAAAACCTTTATTCACTCACTTTTTAATGCATCAAACACATAGGATCTTATCATGTTCATAGGAGGAACATACTTATCCTAATCATAACATGGTCTTTAAATTTTAATTCATAAAGAGCTCATCTTTCAACCAACTTTAAGTCACACTTGTAACAACCCTAAAATGAATATGCTAAGTAATGTTTAGTGTGCTTAGAATGTCTACGATTAGACCGGGTTCACACGGATTGATGCGCGTAGAACTAGATCTCTGAACCCTTTCTACATCCAAGCCAACTAACTTGGGGAGTTAGTTGAGCTAGGAAAGGTTGGGTCCAGCCATGTAGGGCTCCCGAATATGAAGATTTACTCGGATGAGTCCTTACCAGACTTAAAAAGGGGAAATCTTAAGTTTGGAGGGTCTAGGGGTAAAATGGTATTTTCTAGGCTAAGGGTAGTATCGTAATTACCCTAAATATGTAATTAATTATTTAATTAATAAGGTGGAGGGGTATTTTGGGTAGAGAGGGCCGAAATTGCCCTTTTAGCAAAATCTTGCTCCACCCGGGTTTGAACCTAGGTGGGAGCAATGATTTAATTTGTTTTATTTAAATTGGTAGATTAATTTAATAAATTAATAATTAATGGCTGATTTAAGAAAAAAGGGAAATCAGATTTTTAAAGTTTGAAAGAGTCCTAGTTGACTAAGTCTAAACTACTTCACCTCTTTCAACTCTCTTTCACGTTTAACTATCTTTCTCACGTTAATATCTCTCTCTTTCTTTTCACGTTCTCTCTGCCTAACCAAAACACAAGAACTGAAAAGCAACCAAAAGTTCTTCACACTTTAAGAACTTTCACGTTAAAAACATATACAAAACGTTTAACAAAAAAGTAAGGCAAAAGGAAGGATTTTCCGTTGAGTTTTGTGTTGAGGTTTCGAGACTTGGACGTAAGTTTGAAGAAGGTCTTTGGGCAGCAGGTTCAATGGTTGAACGACGTGAAATAAGGTATGGGTTTTCTTACTCTTGGTTCCTTTCCCAAGAGACCCTTAGGACTCAGATGAATCTATTTCAAAAACTAGGGTTGTTCCCCGTTGCATGTCCCTGTCAATAGCTCCCATTGATTCGTAGGTTGGGTATGTTTACTGGTAGAAATTAGGGATGTAATGTGTTTTCCTGAGGATCATGTTCATGTATGTGTGTTAGGATTTATGTGATTATTAAAGCATGTTTTTTTCCCAAAATTATAAGATAAGTATGTGTGCAACCGTGACTCTTGGACACGGATTGGAGCATGAAAATGACATGTTTTATGGTTGTATTTCATGTGCACAAACTTGTATAAATTGTGATGTTCATATGAAGTATAAAGTGGCTGATTTGAGTGGAAAACTATTAGCTAATTGATTCACGAAATGCCCTAAGAATTAACTCTAAATGTTGATAAAATGAGCTAAAAAATGTAAGCCAAATTTCCAGCACCTTGATGTTAGTTTTGGCCAAGCTAAGTTGTTTAATATGCTATGTAAAATGAATTAAAATAAGTGAGGTTATTGAGGATCGAACCCGTGACCTCACAATGTTAAAAATCATAGAAATAATGTGAGTTAAAAAGAATGTGGCATGTGTGATTCGAACCCGTGTGCCTTGACCGAACATGAAAAAGATAATAAAAATAAAAATGACAGGTATGGGGTTCGAACCCACAACCTCTCGGTCAAACATTAGGGAGAATTAAAAGAAAAATAAAAATTGAGGAATGTGGGAATCGAACCCACAACCTCTCAGCCGAATAAAAGAAATTAAGGAGAAAACTAAAGTGGGGCTGTGGGGGTTCGATCCCACACCCTCTCGGTCAACACGAAAAGGATTAAGGAAAAGGAAAATAAAAGAAAATGAGGTTGTGGGGGATCGATCCCACATCCTCTAGGTCCCAAAATGAAATAAAAGAAAAAGAGAAAATAAGGGAAAAGAAGTGTAGGCGTTGGGGTTCGATCTCGGGTCCCCAAGACGAGAGGATTAAGTTTAAACAAAGAAAAACGTAAGAGTTGTCCAAGGGATTTGAAATCGGGTTCCCTTGCCCAATTCCATATTGACACATAAGTCATACGTAAGTAAATATTTAATGAATGCTGCCTCTAACGATCGAAATCAATATCTTGGCATATCTACAAGATGCATAAGTCTTGTACCACATAATCTTGGGTAAACAAGAATCACTTAGACAAACTATGAATGAAGCCCCATGACTTGTATGTGTGGACTCATAAGTCTAGCTTACATTTAAAAGTAAGTGAACCTGAGATGTGTGTGATGAAATGATGTATCCCTAGAAGGGTTAAGTAAGAGTGTGAAACAGACTGAATGTCCAAGTGCATTGGCATATGATGAAATGAACATTCACTTGAAGGGGTGAGTAATTATGAAAAACAAATGTGTTAAAGTTAATGAATGAGGTGAAAATATGATAAGAGGCCAATGTGAAAGATGAGAGCAATCTCAAATGAGCCTAAGTAAATGTTACCAAAACATACTCACCTATGAGAGTGTAAAGCTAATGAAGACACCATTCTCTATGAACACTCTAATGAAAGTATTGAGATTAATGTATACTTAATACTAATAATGAGATGAGAAATCACTTATTGGGCTATGATGTCCTCATACTAGAAGCCAACTTCCATGACGTATGAGTTGAATGTAATGGAACTTTATACTGAGCACCGATAGGCTAGCTATGAGCGGTGATGCCTTCTTTCGGGAAGGGCGGAGGTTCACGTAACTCTCATGAGATGAGACTGTCCGGCATGCCGAGTATGGATCTCCTTATATCTCCTAGTCTTTGAACGTATACTACCAATATAGGGATCCAGCAGGGTTTAATTCCCTATATACGCTAGCATGTTTTGGTTCACCTTGGCCGGTGATTTCGCCTCTTTTCGCTGTGGGGATGACACACTGAATTTCATGATGCTCACATGATCTATGTCGGTTAAGATTAAAGTTCCCAAAGAAATAATGTGGCCAGCATCAACGAATGCACATAATGAAATGAACGATACCCAAGGTGTTAGGATAGGATAATCAAGAGGTGAACTAAGCTCAAGTAATGTCACTAGGTTATTCTTGGTCATTGCACAACAAACTCGATAAGAGTCTTAAATTACATCGTAGGTATGACTAGTGATTACACTAGTATATGAATGAATGAAAAAGAAGTACGTATGAATGAATTAAGCAGACTCTGTGTTTGCTAAAGAAGGCTCCCTAGTTGAGGTCCCATATGTTGATCATTTTGGGAAGTCCTAATGTCAAGTCCATGATTCCAAGGTCTCATGGCATATGAAAGAATGATATGAACTACGTGATATGACATGTGCAATATATTATGTTCTATTTGCAAAATGATAAGTATGATGATGTATGTTACTCTCATGGCATGACTTTCCTAATCTAAATTTCGCAAGTCCACTGACTTTCCTAATCCAAATTTGGCAAGTCCATTGACTTTCCTAATCCAAATTTGGCAAATCCTCTGACTTGACTTTCCATAAATCATGTTGTTAGGAAAGAGCTATTCTTACTCATGCATGTCCTTGGAGTGTGCTTGCATATACCCATACTTAGTACAAGTGTGTACTAATCCCATAAAATATCTACTTTTAGGTGCAGGCACAGGTGGACGCTAGAGCTTACAATACGACGTTGCAGCTATCCCGACGTGGAGCATTCATCCGGATTTGGTAGACCCTCATGCTTTCGAGGACGCTTGCCCATTATTTTCTAGCTTATATATAGGTTTGAGTTAGTGGAGTATGTTCCACTAGCGTTTCTTTCTCATCTTATTTCATACATTGTATTGGTGCCATTTTTGCAAGTATACACTTAATGCATTATTGAACTATTTCTTTCATTTGATGATCTTAATATTAGATGGTTGATTGTGAACATTTATGATTTTAAGTAGAATGTCTTATATGAATGTTAAGTAACAAAAAGTTCAAATTTTCTGCTAAAATTAACCTAGATGAAGTAACGATGACATATGTAGGCTTGTCTGCGACCTCTGAGAGGTCAACGACACTGGTCTCGTCTGGGGTCTAGATTCCGGTCGTGACAAAGTTCGTATCAGAGCACTAGGTTAAATTCCGAAGATAATAAATTCACATCAACCACATTGAGTAGTTTCTAAGTCATGGTAGTGAAGTGCACCACTATCCTCAATTAGAGACTACAAGATGCGTAGGAAAAAATTCCATTCTTCTGATCTTATCGTGCTTTTCCTAATATCTAATTTCTATGTGTTATGAGCGTGTCTAACATCAATTCTTATTGTTTTAAGAGAATGAATACTAGGAGGAATGTTGGTCAGAGGAGAGGAGGAGCAGCTGCTGGGGGCTAACAGGTTCCACCCCAGGCTCTAGCTGAAGGAGTGGCTATGCCGGTTAACCCAGGTGGGTTGATTGATGCGGAGGTGCGGGCATCTCTAGCCAAGATGGCACAGGCCATAACTATGCAAGCCCAGGTCATAACTACCCAGGTCAACCGACAGAATGTTCAGAGGGAGAACCCACCGGTACGTAGCATGGCTTACAGTCTACGAGACTTCACGAGGATGAATCCTCCTATTTTCATAGGGTCCAAGACTTCAGAGGATCCCCAGGAGTTCATTGATGAGGTACAGAAGATTTTGGTGGCCATGGGGGCCACAAATACTGAGAAGTCTGAGTTGGCTTCCTATCAACTCAAGGATATTGCACAGACTTGGTACAAGATGTGGCAGGATAACTGAGCTTTGGGCAGAGTTCTGGTCACTTGGGAGCTGTTTAAGACAGCCTTCATAGAGAGATTCTTCCTAGGGAGATGAGGGAGGCATAGGTTGAGGAATTTATAAACCTTAAGCAAGGATCTATGACAGTGAGAGAGTATCCCTAAAGTTTGTTAAACTGTCCAGGTATTCTACTTCCCTTGTATCTAACAACAGGGATGAGATGAGTAGGTTCCTCACAGGAATCATAGGAGATACGGAGGAGTGTCGGGTTGCGATGCTCTACGATAACATGGACCTCTCTAGGCTGATGGTGCATGTCCAACAGGTAGAGGACAGCCGAAAAAAGAGGGGCGTCCATGATGCTAGGAGGCCTAAGCCTTCTGATCAGGCAGGTCCTAGCAATGGAGGCAATAGGAACAACTTCGGCGTCCGTGAGCAGCCCAGGTTCAAAAAGGGGCAACAGAGTTCAGGGAACTCTAACTTTCAGAGGAGTGCAGCACCTAGAGGAGGCAGACCCGAGCCCAAGAAGGTCAATGGAGGTGATGTGCAGTGTCCTAGAAAGGACTGTGCTAAGTGTGGCCGTGCTCACAATGGAGAGTGCAGACAGGGCACTAATGCCTGCTTCGGTTGGAGTAAGAGCGGGCACATGGTTAAGGAATGCCCACAGAACAAGGGTCAGGCTGGAGGTAATGCTCAGCCTAGGCCTAATCCACAGTGTACAGCAGCAGTCGAACCTCCTAAGAGGAACAGGTTCTACGCCTTGAAGGGAAGGGAGGAGCAGGAGAAGTCCGCTGATGTGGTCACAGGTATGCCTCAAGTATTCTCAACTTCTTTTTATGCTTTACTTGATCCAGGGTCTACACTTTCCTTTGTAACTCCTTTGCTTGCTCTCACTTTTGAGATATTTCTTGAATTTTTGCATGATCCTATAGTGGTTAGTACACTCTTAGGAGAAAATGTAAGAGCTGATAGAGTGTACAAGGATTGCCCAATAGTTGTATATGGTAGGACTATTTGTGCAGACTTGGTTGAGTTACCTATGAACGATTTTGACATCATTATTGGCATAGACTGGCTTCATAGTTGTTATCCTTGTATGGAATCCCATAGTAGGGTTGTGAGATTTCTTTTCCCTAATGAAGAAGAGCTGGTCTGGGAGGGGTACAACTCGAGTCGTCCTAATCCCTTGAATTTGAACCTTAACGCCAATAAAATGATGTCCAGGGGGTTATTGTGTCATCTTGTGAGTGTTAATGATTTAGATCATGACATTCCTTCCATAAACTCAGTGCCTGTAGTGAATGTGTTCCAAGATGTATTTCCCGATGATTTGCCTGGAGTTCCTCCCCTCGAGAGATTGACTTTGGTATCGACTTAGAACCCGATACTAAACCAATTTCGATTCCTCCTTACAGAATAGCTCCAACTGAACTCAAAGAGTTCAAGCTACAGTTAAAAGATCTCACTAATAAGGGTTTCATTCAGCCGAGAATATCCCCTTGGGGCGCTCCAGTGTTGTTTGTGAAAAAGAAGTATGGAACCCTTAGAATGTGTATCGATTATCGGCAGCTCAACAAAGTCACTATAAAGAATAAGTATCCACTTCCCAGAATAGATGACTTGTTCGATCAGCTCCAAGGGTCTAGTTTCTTCTCTAAGATTGACCTTCGTTCAGGGTATCATCAGCTTAGGGTTAGGGATATAGATATCCCAAAGACAGCCTTTCGTACCCGTTATGGTTATTATGAGTTTCTAGTCATGTCATTTGGTCTTACTAATGCACCAGCTGCATTTATGGACCCCATGAACCGAGCCTTCCGTGAATACCTTGATTTTTTCGTCATAGTATTTATTGATGACATCCTCATCTACTCTAGGACCAAGGAAGAGCATGAACAACATTTGAGACTAACCTTGCAGGTACTTAGACAACATCAGTTGTATGCCAAATTCAGCAAGTGTGAATTCTGGCTTAGATCAGTGACCTTCCTGGGTCATGTTGTGTCCGATTAGGGTGTGGAGGTGGACCCCAGGAAGACAAAGGCTGTGAAGAACTATCCAAAACCTCTTACTCCCACCGACATCCGTAGCTTTCTGGGATTGGCTGGTTACTACCGCAGGTTCGTGGAGGGTTTTCTTCTATTGCTGCCCCACTAACAGCTTTGACTAAGAAGAAGGCCAAGTTCGAATGGACGAAGACTTGTGAGAAGAGTTTCCAGGAGCTCAAAGACAGACTCACTTCAGCCCCGGTGCTTACTTTGCCTAAGTGTGGTGAGAATTACAATGTTTATTGTGATGCATCTAGGGTTGGTTTGGGTTGTGTTCTTATGCAGGGTGGTAAGGTAATAGCTTATGCGTCCAGACAGCTCAAGGTTCATGAGAAGAATTATCCCACTCATGACCTGGAGTTGGCAGCTGTGGTGTTTGCACTGAAGCTGTGGAGGCACTACTTGTATGGAGTGCATGTGGATGTGTTCACAGACCACAAGAGTCTCCAGTACGTGTTCACGCAGAGGGAGTTGAATCTACGTCAGTTGAGATGGTTGGAGCTGTTGAAGGACTATGATATGAATGTCCACTACCATCCAGGTAAAGCTAATGTTGTAGCTGATGCTTTGAGCAGGATGAGCATGGGAAGTACAGCCCACGTTGAGGATGAGAGGAAGGAGTTGGTGATAGATGTACACAGACTGGCCAGACTGGTTGTGCGGTTGGTTGACTCTACTAGTGGGGGTGTTTCAGTTCATCCTAGTTCTGAATCATCCTTGGTAGTTGAAGTCAAGCAGGGTCAGCATCTCGATCCTGTGTTGATGGAGCTGAAGGACTCAGTGTTGATAAAGATGAATGAGTCTTTTGCTTTGGGAGGTGACGGCGTACTTAGGTACCAGGACAGGCTGTGTGTACCAGATGTGGATGATTTGCGGAACAGGATTGTTGCAGAGGCCCATGGTTCCAGATATTCCATACATCCAGGTTCCACCAAGATGTATCATGATCTTAAGCAGATCTATTGGTGGGATGGCATGAAGAAGGACATTGCAGAATATGTGACCAAGTGTCCTAATTGTCAGCAGGTTAAGGCAGAACATCTTAAGCCTGGCAGTATTACTCAGATTATTGAGGTTCCGACTTGGAAGTGGGAGGCCATTAATATGGACTTCGTGGTTGGTCTTTCGAGGACTAGGAGACAACATAACTCCATATGGGTTATTGTGGACATGATAACTAAGTCTGCCCACTTTATCCCTGTGAAGTCTACTTACAGAGCCGATGATTATGCGAGACTCTACATTGATGAGATTGTGAGATGGCATGGGATTCCTTTGTCTATCATTTCAGATAGAGGAGCTCAGTTCACTTTACATTTCTGGAGATCCTTCTAGAAGAGCTTAGGCACGAAGGTAAAGCTCAGTACTGCCTTTCATCCTCAGACTGATGGGCAGGCAGAGCGCACCATTCAGACATTGGAGGACATGTTGAGAGTGTGTGTGATTGACTTCAGAGGTAGTTTGGATGACCATCTGCCTTTGATAGATTTCTCGTATAATAACAACTATTACTCCAGCATTAGGATGGCACCGTTTGAGGCACTCTATGATAGGAGATGTAGATCTCCAGTTGGTTGGTTCGAGGTTGGAGAGTCATCCATTTTTGGTCCAGAGATTATTAATGAGGCCTTAGAGATGGTAAGAGTGATTAGGGATAGGTTTGATACTGCATACAGTCGGCAGAAGTCTTATGCAGACAACAGAAAACGGCCCTTAGATTTTGATATTGGTGACCAGGTCTATTTGAAGATATCACCTATGAAGGGGGTGATGAGGTTTGGTAGGGAGGGGAAGTTGAGTCCGAGGTATGTTGGGCCATATGAGATCCTACAGCGTGTGGGTGAGGTGCCTATGAGTTGTCATTGCCTACGGAGTTAGCTTCTGTCCATCCAGTCTTTCATGTATCGATGTTAAAGAAGTGCCTAGGTGATCCAGCATCGATTCTACCTGTGGAAGGTTTGGGGGTTGATGAAGAATTGTCCTATGAGGAGGTACCTGTTGAGATTTTAGACAGACAGGTCAAGCGGCTGAGAAACAAGGAGATTGCCATAGTGAAGGTATTGTGGAGGAATCATCTTGTTGAGGGTGCTACGTGGGAGGCCGAGGCCGATATGAGATCCCGCTACCCTCATCTTTTCAGCTCTTGAGGTTAGACTTCCTAATCTTAAGTCGAAGTTTCCTTATCTCTCCATTCCTTGTTGCTATTGCTTGACTGTGCATAGTGATTGTGTTATGTTATGACTGGCATTGTGTTAGATAGTTAGTAGTGTCATTCGGGGACGAATGTTCCTAAGGGGGGGATAATGTAAAAACCCTAAAAACGAATATGCTATGTAATGTTTAGGGTGTTTAGAATGCCTACGATAAGACCGGGTTCACACGGATTGATGCGCGTAGAACCAGACCTCTGAACCCTTGCGACATCCAATCCAACTAACTTGGGGAGTTAATTGAGCTTGGAAAGGTTGGGTCCAGCCATGTAGGGCTCCCGAATATGAAGATTTACTCGGATGAGTCCTTACCGGACTTAAAAAGGGGAAATATTAAGTTTGGAGGGTCTAGGGGTAAAATGGTCTTTTTCCAGGCTAAGGGTAGTATCGTAATTAACCTAAATATGTAATTAATTATTTAATTAATAAGGTGGAGGGGCATTTTGGGTAGAGAGGGCTGAAATTGCCCTTTTAGCAAAATCTTGCTCCACCCGGGTTCGAACCTAGGTGGGAGCAGTGATTTAATTTGTTTTATTTAAATTGGTAGATTAATTTAATAAAATAATAATTAATGGATGATTTAAGAAAAAAGGGAAATCAGATTTTTAAAGTTTGAAAGAGTCCTAGTTGACTAAGTCTAAACTACTTCACCTCTTTCAACGCTCTTTCACGTTTAACTCTCTCTCTCACGTCAACATATCTCTCTTTCTTTTAACATTCTCTCTTCCTAACCAAAACACAAGAACTAAAAAGCAACGAAAAGTTTTTCACACTTGAAGAACTTTCACGTTAAAAACATATACAAAACGTTAACAAAAAACGTAAGGCAAAAGGAAGGGTTTTCCGTTGAGTTTTGTGTTGAGGTTTCGAGACTTGGACGTAAGTTTGGAGAAGGTCATTGGGCAGAAGGTTCAAGGGTTGAACAACGTGAAATAAGGTATGGGTTTTCTTACTCTTGGTTCCTTTCCCAAGAGACCCTTAGGACTCAGATGAATCTATTCCGAAAATTAGGGTTGTTCCCCGTTGCATGCCCCTATCACTAGCTCCCATTGATTCGTAGGTTGGGTATGTTTTATGGTAGAAATTAGGGATGTAATGTGTTTTCTTGATGATCATGTTCATGTATGTGTGTTAGGATTTATGTGATTATTAAAGCATGTTTTTTTCCCAAAATTATAAGATAAGTATGTGTGCAACCGTGACTCTTGGACACGGATTGGAGCATGAAAATGACCTGTTTTATGGTTGTATTTCATGTGCACAAACTTGTATAAATTGTGATGTTCATATGAAGTATAATGTGGCTGATTTGAGGTGAAAACTATTAGCTAATTGATTCACGAAATGCCCTAACAATTAACTCTAAATGTTGATAAAATTGAGCTGAAAAATGTAACCCAAATTTCCAGCACCTTGATGTTAGTTTCGGCCAAGCTAAGTTGATTAATATGCTATGTAAAATGAATTAAAATAAGTGAGGTCACTGAAGATCGAACCCGTGACCTCACCATGTTAAAAATCATAGAAATAATGTGAGTTAAAAAGAATGTGGAATATGCGATTCGAACCTGTGTTCCTTGACCGAACATGAAAAAGATAATGAAAATAAAAATGAGAGGTGTGGGGTTCGAACCCACAACCTCTCTATCAAACATTAGGGAGAATTAAAATAAAAATAAAAATTGAGGCATGTGGGAATCGAACCCACAACCTCTCAGCTAAATAAAAGAAATTAAGGAGAAAAATGAAGTGGAGCTGTGGGGGTTCAATCCCACACCCTCTCGGTCAACACGAAAAAGATTAAGGAAAAGGAAAATAAAAGAAAATGAGGCTGTGGGGGATAGATCCCACATCATCTAGGTCCCAAAACGAAATAAAAGAAAAAGAGAAAATAAGGGAAAAGAAGTGTAGCCGTTGGGGCTCGATCTCGGGTCCCCAAGCCGAGTGGATTAAGTTTAAATAAATAAAAACATAAGTGTTGTCAAAGGGATTTGAAATCGGGTTCCCTTGCCCAATTCCGTATTGACACATAAGTCATACATAAGTAAATATTTAACGAATGCTGCCTCTAAAGATCGAAATCAATACCTTGGCATATCTACAAGATGCATAAGTCTTGTACCACATAATCTTGGGTAAACATGAATCACTTAGACAAACTATGAATGAAGCCCCATGGCTTGTATGTGTCGACTCATAAGTCTAGCATACGTTTAAAAGTAAGTGAACCTAAGATGTATGTGATGAAATGATGTATCCCTAGAAGGGTTAAGCAAGAGTGTGAAACACACTAAATGGCCAAGTGCATTGGCATATGATGAAATGAACATTCACGTGAAGGGTTGTGTAATTATGAAAAGAAGATGTATTAAAGTTAATGAATGAGGTGACAATATGATAAGAGGCTAATTTGAAAGATGAGAACAATCTCAAATGAGCCTAAGTAAATGTTACCAAAACGTACTCACCTATGAGAGTGTAAAGCTAATGAAGAGACCAGTCTCTATGAACACTCTAATGAAAGTATGGAGATTAATGTATACTTAATACTAATGATGAGATGAGAAATCATCTATTGGTCTATGATGTCCTCATACTAGAAGCCAGCTTCCATGACGTATGAGTTGAATGTAATGGAACTTTATACTAAGCACCGATAGGCTAACTATAAGAGGTGATGCCGTCTTTCGGGAAGGGAGGAGGTTCACGTAACTCTCATGAGATGAGACTGTCCGGCATGCCGGGTATGGGTCTCCTTATATATCCTAGTATTTGAACCTATACTGCCAATATAGGGATCTAGCAGGGTTCAATTCCCTATATACGCTAGCATGTTTTGGTTCACCTTGGCCGGTGATTCCACCTCTTTTCAGTGTGGGGATGACACAATGGATTTTATGATGCTCACATGATCAATATCGGTTAAGGTTAAAGTTCCCAAAGAAAGAATGAGGCCAGCCTCAACGAATGCGCATAATGAACGAACGATACCAAAGGTGTTAGGATAGGATAATCAAGAGGTGAGCTAGACTCAAGTAATGACACTAGGTTATTCTTGGTCATTGCATAGCACACTCGATGAAAGTCTTAAACTACATCCTAGATATGACTAGTGATTGCACTAGTATATGAATGAATGAAAAAGAAGTACGTATGAATGAATGAAGCAGACTCTGTGTTTGCTAAAGAAGGATCCCTAGTTGAGGTCCCATATGTTGAGGCCTCATTTTGGGAAGTCCTAATGTCAAGTCCATGATTCCAAGGTCTCATGGCATATGAAAGAATAATATGAACTACCTGATATGACATGTGCAATATATTATGTGTTGTTTGCAAAATGATAAGTATGATGATGTATGTTACTCTCATGGCATGACTTTCCTAATCTAAATTTGGCAAGTCCACTGACTTTCCTAATCCAAATTTGGCAAGTGCATTGACTTCCCTAATCCAAATTTGGCAAGCCAACTGACTTGACTTTCCATAAAACATGTTGTTAGGAAAGAGCTATTCTTACCCATGCATGTCCTTGGTGTGTGCTTGCATATACCCATACTTAGTACAAGTGTGTACTAATCCCATACAATATCTACTTTTAGGTGCAGGCGCAGGTGGACGCTAGAGCTTACAGTACGACGTTGCAGCTATCCAGACGTGGAGCATTCATCCGGATTTTGTAGGCCCTCATGCTTTCGAGGATGCTTGCCCATTATTTTCTAGCTTAGATATAGGTTTGAGTTAGTGGAGTATGTTCCACTAGCGTTTCTTTCTCATCTTATTTCAGACATTGTATTGGTACCATTTTTGCAAGTATACACTTAATGCAGTATTGAACTATTTCTTTCATTTGATGATCTTAATATTAGATGGTTGATTGTGAACATTTATGAGTTTAAGTAGAATGTCTTATATGAATGTTAAGTAACAAAAAGATCAATTTTTTCGCTAAAATTAACCTAGATGAAGTAACGATGACGTATGTAGGCTTGTCTGCAACCTCTGAGAGGTCAACGACGCAGGTCTCGTCTGGGGTCTAGATTCCGGTCATGACAACACTTATCCAGTTTCAACAACACTCAAGAGCAAATAGGAACTCTCACTTCAATGCACAAAGACTTGAGTTAAATTGGTTGACAAGGGTCTTTATTAGTTAGACATACTGCCATTAGGGCCATACTCAACCATACAATGATTAGTTATGTTTTATGGAGGAATGTTCTTCTCCTCAATAAACTTACATGTCTCATGAGTTCATACCCAAGCAAATGCACAAAGGTCAACATTAACCAAAACATGCCCAAACTTTTTCCCTTGTGAAGTCGAAATGGTAATTCACACCAAGCACCTCACAACATTAGGAAGTCATTTCACAACATTTCAATTTATAGCATAACACTAGCCCTCATGAGAAAGCATCAAATTGAGAAAATAACACAATTTTGAATGTACATCAATCGGTAGGACGAATGAAAAAAATAATAATCTATTGGTAGGATTTTTAATGTATGTCCATCAGTAGGATGAATAAAACTTCTATAAGTTCAAGTCTCCTTCAACTTGAACGTGGAATAGATAGGGTGCACATCCTTCACTTCCGAATAGATGTGGCTTAGACGAAAACATCTTTCAACGCAAGTTTCCACCGACTTGAACGTTGAAAAGATAGGGTGCATATCCTTCACCTACGAATAGATGCGACTTAAATGAAAATATATTTCAACGCATGTTTCCACCAACTTGAACGTTGAAAAGATAGGATGCACATCCTTCACCACCGAATAGATGCGACATTAATGCACATATCTTTCAACGCAAATTTCCACCGACTTGAACGTTGAAAAGATATGGTGCACATCCTTCACCACCGAATAGATGCGACTTAAATTCAAATATCTTTCAACACAATTTCCACCAACTTGAACATTGAGAAGATAGGGTGCACATCCTTCACCACCGAATAGATGCGACTTAAATGCAAATATCTTTCAACACAAGTTTCCACCAACTTGAACATTGAAAAGATATGGCGCACATCCTTACCACCGAATAGATGCGATTTAAATTCAAATATATTTCAACGCAAGTTTCCACCGACTTGAACATTGAAGATAGGACGCACATCCTTCACCTCCAAATAGATGTGACTTACATGCAAATATCTTTCAACACAAGTTTCCACCAACTTGAACGTTGAAAAGATATGGTGGAAATCCTTCACCATGGAATAAATGTGACTTAAATGCAAATATCCTTCAACATAAGCTTCCACCGACTTGAACGTTGAAAAGATATGGTGCACATCCTTCACTACCTAATAGATATGACATAAATGCAAATATTTTTAACGCAAGTTTCCATCGACTTGAACATTGAAAAGATAGGATGCATATCCTTCACCTCCGAAAAAATACTTCTTAAATGCAATGACCTTCTTGGAGAATGAAAAATGCAATGACCCTTGAGGTAAATGCAAAATACATATCATAACATGGTCCTTAAATATCAATTCATTAAGAGTTTATCTTCCAACCATCTTTAAGTCACACTTAGGCAGTTTCAACAACACTCAAGAACAAGTAGGCACGCATACTTCAATGCTCATAGACTTGAGTTAAATAGGTTGACAAGGGTCTTTATTAGTTAGGCATAGTGTCATTAGGGACATACTCAACCATACCATGCTTAATTATGTTTTAGGGAGGAATATCCTTCTTCTTAACACACTTACATGTCTCATTAGTTCATACCCAAGCAAATGCACAAAGGTCAACTTTAACCAAAACATGCCCAAACTTTCTCCTTAGTGAAGTCGAAATGGTAATGCACACCAAGAACCTTACCACATTAGGAAGTCATTTCACAACATTTCAATATATAACATAACACTAGCCTTCATGAGAGAGCATCTAATTGAAAAAGTAACACAATTTTTAAGCACACACAAAGATACTTAGCTAAACATGTCTTCACTTTTCAAGAGTGAGACTACAATCATCCTTACAAAATCATAGAAGTCACACAATTTTTCAAGAGACTAATCATTTTCATTTTATGGAGACTCAATTTCTCATTATAGGGCTAAACAGTAGACATTAAGAGTGACTTCAAACATGTTTCCTACCTTATCTCATGAAATTAAATGCACAACTAGCACATCAAGATGTACACTCAACATCAGAAACACATGTATTTGATCAAACTTCTTTGTCAAGTACTTTAGAATCTTCAAAACACTCTTAATATGGGGTCAATCAAAACATACCAAACATATGAAGGTCATGAAATTCATAGTTTATGAAAAACTCCTATCAACTATAACAACTTCTAACATGCTTTAAACATATCATGACATACATTTCTCAACATAACATGCTTATTTGACATAAATCTCATACATAGCCATATATGACATCACATCATCAAAACATGTCAAAAGTCACCTTCACATATACTCATCAAACCATAAAACCAAGTTAAGCATTAAAATCACCTTTTCTCCATCAAGCATAGAGATACAATCTCATCCAAGCAATCACATCTAAAAGACCACCGGACAAGAAAAAATAAGAGTTAGATCTTATAGAGTTAAGTTCTATGGCACGACATGAGAATGATGAAGAAGGGAAACTCTATCGTCCTATAGCATCCCACATCATTTGATGTGTCGCAACTCACCAACAATGATACGAGACTCTACTAGACGTGGCAATATAAGACTTTTAGAACCTAAAATCACTTTTATAAATCTCATGCTCTGATACCACGTTTTTCACATACGTGGAGCACCCCCTACAAGTAACATGGCATACTTGACCTCTCAGAGGTCTCATACAAGCCCATAGTTATCATTCATCGCATTGTCATGAAAATTTAGCAGAAAATTTAAAACTTTCTTAGCACATCATATGCTAGAACATTACTTTATATATATATATATATATATATATATATATATATATATATAAAATATCATAATAAATAGATAGACTCTAAGTCTCTTTGTCATCCTAGACAAAACATCTAAGAGTACATTAGGGACACGACCCTTCTAACATAATCATAACTATACAATTTATAAAACTTTATAGTAAACCATAAGTAGGGAATCCTTGAAACTTAAGGACCCCTTTCCTTGAGCTTGGGAATCATTTTTCATGCTTTTCACCATTAAAGATATCCTTTAAGAATCCATAACCTACACTTTGTGTAAAAAGTAGAGAATAATGTAATTAGTACAAGAATGCACTAAGTATGACAACCATGCAAAAACATGCATTTAAAAGAGACATTTACTTGAAATCATACTTCATGCCTTTTGGAGAAAATCTTCATAAAACATTTATACAACAAGCATTATATCATTAACATACTTTATATATTCATATTCTAAGGCCAAACATCATATAAAATCACATATAGAATTTAAGCGACATTTGGGGTTACTTTACAGTGAGCTATTTCAACTTTACAGTGACTAATTTCCTTTGACAGTGAACATCTTTTCTTTAACTCCTTAACCTTCCAAGTAACTTCTAGTGATACTTGGTGCAATGCATAACCTTAAGGCCACAAGGAAACCATACATATAACCTACTTAAGCCAACACATACGATCATAGAAGTATAATACATCATAGACACATTTAAGTCGAGACTCTAATGGCTTTACAGTAAGCTACATCAACTTGCACATCTATTCACTGCACTTCACATAAAGCATTATAAAAGCTTACTCACAATCCCAATCTAATTCCACTAGTGAAATGTACATGTGAAGCCCCATAACCTCACACATACTTAGTAAACCTATCATGAGACCACAAGCCTTAACACTCTATTTCATACCTCAACAAGCAAGTGAAGACAACTTCATTCATGTCAAGCAAGACCTTCATCATATAGTCATTAATACCAACATAGTGCATATAAGAACAAGACCACATCAGATAGATCCATTAGGACACATACCCATCACTTCATCACAACAAGTAGACAATTACTACAAAGTTATTCATAAGGAACATATACATAGTCACATGCATTAGAACACCTTTCTAGGACTTCCCTCAAGATCCACTTGTGCAATGCATAGGTGAAGTCCCATACCCCCACATATACTGAACAACTACCCTTAGGTTATCCTAGTTAGGGTCCTTACTTTACTTCCATTGTCGATTTTACTTTAGGGAAACTATAGCCTCAACCGACACTAAGACCATGGGTGCTAAACATGGAATTTAGAGTTGTAGATAATTACACCAATGGAGGTGTTCTTACCTAGCCAAGGTAGAACATTAACACATTCTATCATATTCTTTGATATTACTTGCTAGATCCTATTTGGCAAGCATAGTTATGGAACTTGGAGGTACATGTGAAAACCCTCTTTATGACAAATAGGGCATTATAGTTATTCACATATGGAAACCCTCTTTATGCCTATTGAGGCATTGTGGTTATCCACCTCATGACCTACCATCTACAATTGGAAGGGACACCCCTCATCTTCAAGTTCACTCGGTGCTAAGCTAAGTTCCCTTTTTTTTTATATTAAAAAGCCTTTATTAACTTTATCTTATAAATTTAGGCTAGGAGAGTCACCTCCTCATATGCATAGCTCATAGGTCATAGATGAGAGTTCATCAACCTAAATCATGTGATAAACCCTTTCATATGGACATATATAGCATATGTAAGCACCTATCTAGCTAAGGGTACACTTGAGCGCACCTTTAAAGGCCCTTCTATTTACTAGATCTTCATACATGTGTGTGTATACTTATATGTGAGCAAACCTTTCACATAACATATAAGCACCTATTTATGCACCTATCTTATCTTTACATCACATATAACATTATAGGACCTCATCATAGGAAGCAATTACACATAACTTAACATAACCATTTACATGATCATTAAATTAGCAACACATCCTAGATCATACCTAGAATAAGAAACTAGGCATAGGCTTCACATGGGGTAATTCATCACCAACACACATTCATAGTATGATTGCCTTGAATTGCATGTTTGACCTAGTTTGGTGTATCTTGAATTGCATGTTTGACCTAGTTTATGTCTAAATGAAGTATATAATTATGAGAAGCATGTAGAGTGTGTAACTTGATGAATCAAGGTTAAAGTATGAGTAGAACTTGATGAGAATGAAATGGTGCTTATATTCAAGGTGTGCACATGTACAGACACACACACTTTAAAGAATGTATTATGCCAAGTTTAGTAAAAAGGGGAATATTGAGGTGGACACACTTCGTGAGTTGAGATGTAGTGTCTAGTAGCAACCTCTCCATTCCTAGTGAACTTTCTAAGATAGACTATTATGTTGAGAAATCTGTGGGGAGTTATGCCTAGCACCGAGAGGATATGAAGGGGAGGTGGATTACACTTCGTGAGTTGAGATGTTGTAATCCAAAGTACCTCTTGAGATGAGTACTCTTCGTTAGTAGAGAGTGAGTTACTTAGTATCAATCTCCTTATCCCTTAACTATGTGCCCGCATAGGTGTAGTTATTGGAAAAGCCATGTAAATGCTAAGAAGCACGAGCTTACACTATGCAAGTAAGGATCCCTCATCCAATAGGGGTTAATATCGGGATTCCACGTCTAGCTCTCATGGTCTTTGTCGGTTAAGCTAACTCCCACAAAAGAATTGATTTGAAACTAGTTAACTTGTATATTGTTGTTATTGTGTATGTATGTCGTGAAGCGCTCGATCCACATTAGTTACCTAGTAGGAGCACTAAGTGGGAGTAGTAGTATGGTATGCTATTGTCACATTGAACTTGGTGTGACCTATACCTACTATGGGAAAAGAGTACTTTCATGAAATCCGTGTGAATGAGTATTACGGTGTGGTGTTATGGATGATTATTGTGGAGTACTTGAGTAAATGGAATCCATTAGGAGCACTAAGTGGGAGTGGTAGTATGGGATGCTACTCTCACATTGCACTTAGTGTGACCTATATTTCCAAGAGTGTTTTGCATATGTTAGCCAAGGGCGTGGATTTGATTTCCAACGAAGTAAACCTAAGATTTGGTGGTTTTAAGGGTCGCTTTGGTGTACTTTGAAGTGAGGCGTAATGAAGATCCCTTCTTGGCTCACCTTAGGGAGTCTTAGGATGACCTTGGGTTAGGGAAACTTCAAAGGAAAAATAGTTGATATGACTTGGAACGTGTCATTTACTGGAAGGTCTTCATTGTAAGAATTCAAAATGTTCACTGTAATGCTTATTCAATTTTACTGTAAGTTTTAGTAAGTTCACTGTAATGTCCTTTTAGTTTACTGTAAATTTTGATAAAGTTACTGTAAAGTGTTCTTTTGGTTCAAAATTATGTGAGTTATTCCTTAAGTGCTGAATGATGGTTCTTATGTCGATTTGCTTCTAAATTCATGAATGTTATATTTAAATTGCATGAAAGGTTATTTTACTAAAATATCCCTTTTTGCATGTTTTTTGCATATACCATAGTTAGTACATTGTTGTACTAACCCGATACTTTTATATACCTTGTTAGTATAGGTTGGAAAACTTTTGGAAGATCAAAGTTGAAGCTTGGGAATTCTATCTCTCAAGAATTTTGGTATGTTGAATTGCTTATATATACTCTTTTATATTCAAATTTATGGTGGATTATTGATAATTTATCAATGTTGATCAAGGTTTTAATATTGGTAAGTTGACCTATATTCCTCCACCTTCTGTAGACTTGATGAAGTAGTGTACATGATGTGGTCTTCATTCTATGATGGTTAGACCATGATTTCGTTTATGTTAATGTAATTTTAGCTACTGCCTTAAATATGAATCATTGATTAATTATGAGTGTTGATCAAGGATGATCAAATCTTCAAGTAATTGTAAGGTGGCCCTATTTCCTCTAGTCCTCTATAAAATTGCTAGTTAAATTGACCTTGTATGGTATTGTGTGGTATGATCCACTTATGGTGGAGGTGTTTACTTTCTTCTCATCCTCTATATGTTGATAATGGCCTCAAAGACAAGTTATGTATTATGAATGGTGGTTATGATGATTTCACAATGTGAAGTACTATGCCTAGTCTTTCAATCTAGAATCATGTGCTAGGTGTTGATATTGTCTTAAATGTTTTAATGAGGTTGTTAGGTTTAGGTTTAGGTGCTTCCAATTATGAAGTCCTAATAATTAATGACTTCTACCTATGTACCCCTATATGAATGCCTGATCATAGCCAATGTTCGGAGTCTAGAAGGCAAATGTTGAAGTTGTCTTGTCTCATATGCCATTATGTGGGGTATGATCTATGCTTGATTGTGCATTGTGGTCTTTAGAGGTTGGCGTCGTCAATGTGATGTGGATAGCCATTATGTGATCTTGTTTACCAGTGTACACACACTCACACCTCTTGCATGCTTATAAGTAGTATAGTTTCATGGTGTCTAATGAAATGATAAATCTCATATAGATTAATGTCTACTATTATGCATGTAAAGTATATGTCCATAAAGCATGAAATGTATCTTAACTAGGATGACTTTATAGGTTTACTAGTATAGGAAATGGTATGGGACTTTGCCTATACAATGCACATGTCTACCTTGATAGAATAGTTTCTAGGGTGGTATCTCTATGTACATGATATGAATGCATGATTAATCCATGAACATGAAATTATATGATATGATGGAGTATGAATATGTGTAGTGTGTAAATGTGTTTATGTGAAAGGTGTTTTCATGTGAGTATGCATACACACATGAATGTATATGATGAATCATGTATGATAATCTAGTAAAGAGGGAGTCTCTTGAAAGGTATTCCCAATTGTACTCTTAACTAGATTGTGCTTGAAAATGCTATGTCCGTGTGAAAGATTTTCTCACATGAATTAGGTTGATGAAAGGACATTCTCATCTATAACCTATGAGGTAAGCATATAAGGAGTTAGACCTCCTAAAGCCATTTTTATGAAGTAAGGTTAATGAAGACTTTTCATTAAAGGGAACTTAGCTTAGCACTGAGTGAACTTGACAAATGAGAGGTGCCCCTTCCTAATCAGGAAGGCTTGTTCACAAAATGTCCTCATGAGGTTGAAATTATAATGCCTAAGGGCATAAAGAGGGTTTAAGTATACATCTCCTAGTTCCATAACTATGTTTCCCCATAGGACCTAGTTGTGGATCCATTAAGAATGCTAGAATGTAATTCATGTCTTACATTGGCAAGTAAGATACCCTCTCTTGGTGTGAGGGGATGACACCAAATTCCATGTTTGGCTTACATGGTCTTATTGTCGGTTAAGTCTATGATTTCCCTAAAGTAAAATGGAAAATTGAAGTAAAGTAACTCACACTAACTAAGATAACCTAAGGAAAGTTGCTTAGTGTAGGTGAGGATATGTGACTTTACCTATGCATTGCACAAGTAGATCTTGATAGGAGTTATAGGAAGGTGTTCTATATGTATATGAATAGGCATATGTCTTATATGCATGACATTATCGTATTGACATAATTGTATGATAATATGCAGTGTATGACTCTTAAAGTGTCTATATGATGAAGTCTTACTCTAGATGCATAATGTTGGCCTTGTTGACTATGTGATGAGGACTTACTTGACATGTATGAAATTGTCTATACTTGTCTTGATGATATATGATGTATATGATGCTTGTAGTCTCTTTATAGGCTTACTTAATATGTGTGAGGTTATGGGGCTACACATTTATATTGCATGTAACGACCCGAGAGTACCCCCTAGAAGTTAGGGCATTCCCGAATCGAAACACGACCTCGACAACCTCTCGGAGGCCTAAGACAATCCCTTTCATACCATTCATTGCATACATGTATTAAAAGTAGTGCGCAATTAAAACTTTTGACACGAAATAATAATACTTCAAAATATCTCTTTTTTAGAAAAACATTATGAAAGGCTAAGTCTCAAAGTCGTCATTTTAGACATAAGAAAATATATTGGGACACGGCCGATACTTCAACATATAGAAAATAGATAAGTCTATTAAAATACTTTCAATAAGGAAATCTAAACATAAAGATGTCGTCAAATCTATTGAGGACATACCAACTCTTTACTTTTATGAACACTAATCCAAGCTTCAACTTCGAGAATCCTCTCAAACGCCACCTACACCTTTACAGATGGACAAAATATATGAAATTAGTACAAGCACTTGTACTAAGTATGGCGTAATGTATATAATCATGATAAACAGAAATTTGTATAAAACATTCTCTTCTTGATTAAAACATCATAGTATAAGCATAAGAACAACATTTAACACCTTAGAAACATACAAGATATCACATAAGCATTTTATCAAATATTGAAGAATGTTACAGTGAACTATGTCACTTTACAGTGGACAATGTTCAACTTCACGGTAACCTCTTTTAACTTGCATCCCTCTCACCAAAGGTTATCCTAAGACTCACTTAAGTGAGACTAAGAGAGACCGCCCATACACCCACTCTAAGCACACCTAAATGATCCTTAAGACTACATAAGATAAGATTGTTCCCTTTTCCTTTCATTAACTCCCCATCTAAGGTTACTCTAAGATTCACCTAAGTAGGACAAGAAGAGACCGCCCATACACCCTCTTCAAGCTTTCCTAAGCAACCCTGAAAGCTACCCTATTTAGAGCACATTCTATTCAAGATGCATTAGCTAAAGTCATAATCATTCATTAAGTCAATTAGAAGACATTTCATTCATTAAAGACTTCACATAATGGTATTATAAATACCTAGGGAATCACTACTAACATCTTCAAAGTCTAGTCGTGCAATGTCTAGATAGCGTCTCATTACACTACCTAAACTTCCTAGTACTTATCCAACACTAGAATGTATCCACATGATGAGAATAGGCAATAACCGACATAGACCATACTAGCTAGGCATGGAGTCCGGAGTCATAAACTTACTCCGATGGAGGGTGTTCTACTTGCCAAAGGTAGAACTAGCACACATCCCATGTAGGCACATGGTTAAGGAATATCAACGTCTTTTATGCACTCTAGTCTAATTCTCAAGTAGAGATACATTGTACTCTAGTCTCTTTCTTAAGTAGAGCTACAAACCATAACATATTCACTCGGTGATAGCCTTTGTTCTTATAGAGTAAATTCAATATAAAGGAGCATATGAAAAGATACCATCTCTTAGTCATTACCTAGTCATAATGCACCTACCAAATACGGGTCCACTAGGGCTGCCACTCAATGGTCTATTAGGATAGATAACTCTTAACCTTCTTTCTATATAGAAGATTCTACATATTAGTCATGCTTAGAAGGGAACCATCTTAGGTCTTCCGATGCAAGACTTTCATTCAACATTCATCCGTACACATACAAGAAAAATTTGCATAAGCCTACTAAGTCAAGATGTTCATATTCATCATATACATGTATCAAGTAAGGGACACAAGTCTACCAAAACAAGACACAACATACTTTATTTCATATAATATATCTTTCTTTGAAGCAATTAGGAATGACCCTTATCATCTTTATGTAATCTTATACATTACTATAACATCATTAATATAGCCATCATAGACTCATATAGTCAAGTAGGAATAATCATGAATCAACTCTAAGACTACACATATAAACACATAGTTGTAGTAAAACATGGTCACCTAATATCCATAGAAGACCTCATGCTTTCACATTACTAGCATGTAGATAGATATTATCATACATCACATATTTAGACAAATCATCATAATATTTCAAGTAGTGCAGACAAGGCTATGATCATCAATATACTAAAATAACGCCGACGAGGCCACATCAATTGCAAGTAAAGCACATAACACCGCCACCATAGGTGGACCATACCAATCACAACATAATTGAAGTCTAATTGACATAAAATAAAGAGAATTACGGCAGCGTACCACCAATCCATTCTCACCACTTCAATCCATGTCTAAATCATCCAATTCAATACCATAAGGACCTTACCCATGGCCATGAACATCAATTCAAAGTATAAATAATAATATTAGATAAAACTAGGTCAATTCAATATAGATTTAACAATCTAAGACTAATTAGACCTCAACTGAATATAATCTTTACATCATTAGATAGACCATAGAAAACTACATTATAATTCATAAGTATAGAGACATGATCATCACATCTAAAAATATAGCCAATTTGAAGAGATTATGTTTTGCATGGGTTCATGAATAATTTAGTTTAAAATCATCTAAATTACATCAATTCAACCATAATACAATGTTTCAAAACCTTTAAAGCAAGAATGCATTGTTGAATCATAAAATTCGACAATTCATGTTTTTGATCATCTTTGAAAAGCATTGGAATTGACTCCTTGGAGAAGGAGATTTCAAGGATGAATAACTATACCTTAATTATGATGAAAATCCCACAAGTTTGATGGAGAAAAACTTGAGAAATCTATCTTCTTCCTTGGAACTTCAAAGCTTCACTAATGGAGTTTTGGAGAGAGTGAATGGAGAGGTTTTGTTTTGAGATGAGAGTTTTGATTTAATTGGTGAGGTTAGTGGTTTAAATATGTCTAATAACCGTCCATAATATATCACTAAATTAACCAAAAGGCCCCTACATTTATTGGACAGATTAATCAAGTCAAATTTGACTTAAAAACGATGCAACGAAATCTGGGACTTTACTGCGCGTCGCAGAGACACTTCCAAATCTTATTTTTCAAAAATTCTTGGACAGAATGGTTCGTGACAGCCCCGCGTCGCAAGGCAAAATTTTTTCCTATTGCGTGTCAGTTGCGCGTTGCGCAGCAGCATGCCGAATCTTCGCTGCTTGGCAACTTCACTGGCCCATGTTTGGGTCCTCCTCGGGGACTCTTTTAATGGTCCCCGGAGCGTCGTTCCTGGACATTTCGACCCTTTGTATGTCATCCTACGCGTAGCAACTCTCGGTACTGAAATTCATCTTCAAACCATCCCCCAACACATCACTAAAAATAGTACGACACACTAGTTCAACTTCGACTAGTTTCCGAATGTCTTGGAGTTTCTTGGAGGTTTGACCTCCAAACCCTTACAAACTTTATATACTGCCTCTGAACACTATTTTTAGACATTTTATGACCTTAAAAAATCATGCCATAAGTGTTAGGCTCTAGTTCAACCTAGCTTATTTTTAGGGACGTTACAATCTCCCCCACTTGGACAACATTCGTCCTAGAATGAAACTTGCCACACTTTGAAACTTTTTAAGATTTAAGACTCGAATACTAGCAGTTCATAACCATATCACACAATACACAATACATACATGTAGAAGAGACATCAATTTCACATAACAAGACACTGAAACACGACAAGAAGGTAGGATCTCATCGTGCAATAAGACTCACATTATCACTTCATATATGAGAAACTTCCTTATCCACATAATATAATGCTCATACTCATCATAACCATTTTTAATGAAAGAACAATTTAGTCAAATTTTTAAAATATTTACAGTAACCACCAACTTCATTACAGTGAAACATGCTCAGTTTTCCAAAAATGCAACTCTTAAGCAATTTAAGATGGAAACATTAAAATATTAGAGATAAAACCATATAAACTCAATTTAAAACATAATCATAATTTTATTAAATTCACAATGCAAGGAATCGATGAAATTCAATTTTAACTAGACTCTTAAACAGAATGCAACATTCTACCATGACATTCTATCTCTCAATCTTGAATTGAATACAAGAGATGAGACAACAACCTACCAACTACTCACCATACTCCCCCACTTAGAAGGAACTCATATAACTAATGAGAGAAAACTATAACTTACCTGCATCATCATTAAAACATGCCAAAATTCACCTTCACACATACTCATCAGACCATAAAACCAAGTTAAGCATTAACTCACCTTTTCTCCCTCAAGCATATAAGATACCATCTCATCCAAGCAATCACATCTAAAAGACCACCGGACAAGAAACATAAAAGAGAGATCTTATAGAGTTAAGTTCTATTCCACGATATGAGAATGATGAAGAAGGGAAACTCTATCGTCTTATAGCCTCTCATATCATTTGATGATGTCGCGACTCACCACCAATGAACACGAGACTCTACTAGACATGGCAATATGACACTTTTAGATTCTTATATACTACTTCATAACCTTATGCTCTAATACCAAGTTTGTAACGACCCGAGAGTACCCCCTAGAATTTAGGGCATTCCCAAATCGAAACACGGAGTCGTCGACCTCTCGGATATTTAAGACAAGCCCTTTCGTAACATTCATTGCATACATGTATCAAAAGTAGTGCAAAATTAAAACTTTTCACACGAAATAATAATACTTCAAAAATATCTCTTTTATACAAAAACATTATGAAAGGCTAAGTCTCAAAGTCTCCATCTTTGACATAAGAAAATATACTAGGACACGGCCCATACTTCAACATATATAAAATAGCTAAGTCTATTACAATACTTTCAATAAGGAAATGTAAACATAATGATGTCGTCGAATCTAGTGTGGACATACCAACTCTTTACTTGAATGAACACTAATCCAAGATTCAACTTCGGGACTCCTCTCAAACGCCACCTACACCTTCAGAGATTGACAAAATGTATGAAATTAGTACAAACACTTGTACTAAGTATGGCATAATGCATAAAATCAAGATAAACAAACATTTGTATAAAACATTCTCTTCTTGATTAAAACATCATAGTATAAGCATAAGAACAACATTTAACACCTTAGAAACATACAAGATATAACATAATCATTTTATCAAATATTTAAGAATGTTACAGTGAACTATGTCACTTTACAGTGGACTAAGTTCAACTTCACGGTAACCTCTTTTAACATGCATCCCTCTCACCAAAGATTATCCTAAGACTAACTTAAGTGAGACTAAGAGAGACCGCCCATACACCCTCTCCAAGCACACCTAAATGATCCTTAAGACTACCTAAGATAAGATTGTTCCCTCTTCCTTTCATTAACTCCCAATCTAAGGTTACTCTAAGATTCACCTAAGTAGGTCAAGAAGAGACCGCCTTTACACCATCTTCAAGCTTACCTAAGCAACCTTCAAAGCTACCCTAAATAGAGGACATTCTATTCAACATACATTAGCTAAAGTCATAATTGTTCATTAAGTCAATTAGAAGACATTTCATTCATTAAAGACATCACATAATGGACTTGAAAGACCTAGGGACTCACATACTAACATCTTCAAAGTCTAGTCGTGCAATGTCTAGATAACATCCCATTCCACTACCTAAACTTCCTAGTACTCATACAACACTAGCATGTATCCACATGATGAGAATAGAAAATAACCGACATAGACCATACTAGCTAGGCATGGAATCCGGAGTCATAAACCTACTTCGATGGAGGGTGTTCTACTTGCCAAGGGTAGAACTAGGACACATCCCATGTAGGCACATGGTTAAGGAATATCAAGTTCTTTAATGCACTCTAGTCTCATTATCAAATAGAGATACATTGTACTCTAGTCTCTTTCTTAAGTAGAGATACAAACCATAACATATTCACTCGGTGCTAGCCTTTGTTATCATAGAGTAAATTAAATATAAAAGAGCATATGAAAAGGTATCATCTCTTAGTCATTACCTAGTCATAATGCACCTACCAAAGATGGGTCCACTACGGCTGCCACTCAATGGTCTATAAGGATATCTCATTCTTAACCTTCTTTCTATATAGAAGATTCCACATATTAGTCATGCTTAGAAGGGCACCATCTTAGGTCTACCGATCCTACACTTTCATTCAACATTAATCCATACACATACAAGACAAAGGTGCATAAGCATACTAAGTCAAGATGTTCATATTCATCATATACATATATCAAGTAAGGTACACAAGTCTACCAAACAAGACACAACATACTTTACTTTATTTCATATAACATATCCTTCTTTGAAGAACTTAGGAATGACCCTTATCATCTTTATGTAATCCTATACATTACTATAACATCATCAATATAGCCATCATAGACTCATAAAGTCAAGTAGGAATAATCATGAATCAACTCTAAGACTACACATATAAACACATAGTTATAGTCCAACATGATCACCTAATATCCATAGAAGAACACATACTTTCACATTACTAGCATGTAGATACATATGATCATACTTCACATAATCAATTAGACAAATCATCATAATACTTTAAGTAGTGCAGATGGTGTACATCCTTGAAACCTACTAGCAGCTTCACATTAATAGACTAAGGAACTCTTTCCTAAACTAGTATTATCAAAGCATGCAACATAAGTAAACATATAAGTCACACAAATCAGCAACCAACATCATGACTCAAACATATTAACTTCATACTAGTGCATACCATACAAAGTCAAACACATGAAAGACTAATTAAGGCTACGCACCTGATACATCACCAGAAGTGCCTTCCCCTACACCCCTACACTTGAGTGCGATGAATTGGTGCCACTTTGGAGACTCTTCACTTGGACCATTAGGATTAACTTTCTCCTCCCCTTTTTCTTGACTTCTCCTATTAGGACAATCCTTCATCATGTGACCCGGTTTTTTACAATTGTAACAAGCGTTAAAGCCCAGCATACACTCTCCTCCATGCAATTTGCCACACATCCTACACGGTGGCCTCTCCTGAGATGTATCTACTTCATTGTTCTTCTTAACTCTGGGGTCGGAATCCCTATTGTAGCGACACTTGGATGAACATGACTCCCCTTGGTGGGGGAGTCCCTTCTTAAACCTGGGCTTATCCCTGATTTCAGTATTACTCTTCCTTGAAAAATTCTCCTCAGCTTGCCTTGATCTGTACCCTGCCCTAATGTGCTTCCTCTTCCTGCTTTCCTCCACTTGCTGGACATGGATCATAAGCCTGGAAAGGTCCATGTTGTCATGCAACATAGCTGGCCTACACTCCTCCTCAAGATCTTCAGCAATCCCTGTCAAGAATCTACTCATCTCGTCTCTCTTGTTAGACACAAGAGAAGTGACATACCTTGAAAGTTTTACGAACTTCAGGGAGTAATCCCTGACTGACATCGAGCCCTGCTTAAGGTTGATGAATTCCTCAACCTTAGCCTCCTTCATTTTTGTGGGAAATAACCGCTCTAGAAAAACTGTCTTGAAAGGATCCCAAGTAATAGGACCTCCTCCTAAGGCCCTGCTATCCTGCCACATCTTATACAAGGATTGAGCTACACCCTTTAGCTGGTAGGATGCCAACTCAGCCTTCTCCACATCAGTCAAACCCATTGCACACAGTATCTTGTGGACCTCATCCACAAACTCTTGGGGATCCTCCGCAGTCTTAAATCCAGTGTAAACGGGAGGATTCATCCGCGTGAAGTCCCTTAACCTTCTAGCCATAGTGCTGGCAGGTGGGTTCTCTCTCGGAACACTTCGTTGCTTCGCCTGGGCTGTCATAGCCTGAGCTTGTAAAGTGATGGCTTGGGACATCTGTGCGAGGGCTGTCCTCACTTCTCCATCTGTCAATCCAGTTGGGTTAACAGGCATCTCCATTCCAGCAGCTGGTGCCTGGGGTGGAACTTGGTTGTCCCCAGCAGCTGCTCCTACTCTTCCCCGACCAGCGTTCCTCCTTGTGTTCATTTTCTGAAAGTTAAAAATTGATGTTATATCGCTCATAAGACCAAGTAATCAGACATTAGAGAAGGCACGATAAGATTACAAGAAGGGAAATTTTCCTACGCATCATGCTGTCTCTAATTCATGATAGTGGTGCACTTCAACATCATAACTTAGAAACTACTCGATGTGGTTGATGTGAACTTATTATCCTTGGAATTTAATCTAATGCTCTGATACCAACTTTGTCACGACCGTAATCTAGACCCAGACGAGACCGAAGTCGTTGACCTCTCAGAGGTCCCAGACAAGCCTACATACGTCGTCGTTACTTTATCTAGGTTAATTTTAGCGGAAAATTTGATCTTTTGTTTACTTAAACTTTATATTGGAAAACATTGATCTCGCATAATACTATCTACGTAAACTCATAAGCGTTCACAACAACCATCTAAATCAAGATAATCAAATAAAAGATATAGTCATAAATATAGAGTTGCCAAAATGGCACCAATACAACGTTTAAAAGTAAATACAAAAGAAACGCTAGTGAAACACACTCCACTAGCTCATGCCTATGTCTACTCTAGAATAAATCACTAAGCATCCTCGAAAGCATGAGGGCCTACCAAATCCGGATGAAAACTCCACATCCGAATAACTTCTGTGTTGACTCGTAAGCTCTAACGTCCAGTTGCACCTGCACCTAAAAGTAGATAAATGTATGGAATTAGTACACACTTGTACTAAGTATGGGTATATGCAAGCACACACCACGGACATGCATGATTTAGAATAGCTCTGTCCTAACGATATGAGTTATGGAAAGTCAAGTCAGTGAACTTGCCAAAATCAGATTAGGAAAGTCATGACATGAGAGTAACATGCATCATCATATGTATCATATTACACACATCACATAACATATTGCATATAGCACATAACATATTTCATATCATTCGTTCATATGCCATGATACCTTGGAATCATGGACTTAACATTAGGACTTCCCAAAATGAGGGCTCAACATATGGGACCTCAACTAGGGAGCCTTCTTTAGCAAACACAGAGTCTATTTTATTCATTCATACATACTTCATTTCATTTCATTCAAAGGCTAGTGTATACACCAGTTATACCTAGGATGTAGTTTAAGACTATCATTGGGTTCACTGTACAATGACTAAGAATGACCTAGTGTCATTACATAAGTCTAGTTCACCTCTTGATTATCCTAACCAAACACCTTTGTTATCGTTCATTTCATTGTGTGCATTACATGAGGCTGACCTCATTCTTTCTTTGGGAACTTTAACTTTAACTGACATAGATCATGTGAGCTCCATGAAATCATGTGTCTACCCCATACCAAAAAGAGGTGGAATCATCGACCAATGTTAAACCAAAACATGCTAGCGTATATAGGGAAGAACTCTGCTAGATACCTATGTTGGCTGCATAGGTTCAAAGACTAGGAGATATAAGGAGACCCATACCCGTCTAGACGAACTGTATCATCTCATGAGAATTACACGAACCTCTGCCTTCCCGAAAAAAGAAATCGTCACTCATAGCTAGCCTATCGGTGCTCAGTATGAAGCTCCATTACATTCATCTCATACATCAGAGAAGCTGTCTTCTAGAATGAGGGCATCATTACTCAATAGATTATTTCTCATCTCATCATTAGTAATAATTATGCATTAACTTTAATACTTTCATTAGAGTGTTCATAGAGACTGGTCTCTTCATTAACTTTACACTCTCATAGGTGAGTACGTTTTGGTAACATTTACTTAGGCTCATTTCAGATTTTTCTCATATTTCACATTAGCCTCTTATCATGTTGTCAACACATTCATTAGTCTTAGCACATTTGCCCTTCATAATTACTCACCCCTTTTTATGTAAATGTTCATTTCATCATATGCCAATGCACTTGGCCTTTTAGTGTGTTTCACACTCTTACTTAACCCTTCTGGGGTCACATCATTCATTACATAACATCCTAGGTTCACTTACTTTTAAACGTCTGCTGGACTTATGAATCCATACATACAAGCCATGTGGCTTCATTCATAATTCGTCTAAGTGATTCATACTTACCCAAGGTTATGTGGTACAAGACTTATGCATCTTGTAAGTATGCCAAGGTCTCAATTTTGATTCCTATAGGCAGCATGCATTAATTATTTAATCACGTAAGACTAATGTGTCAATACAGAATTGGTCAAGGGAACCCTATTTCAAATCCCTTGTATAACACTTAGTTAATTTTCTTTATGATTTTCGTTGACATAAACTTCTTGGCTAGGGAACCCGAGATCAATTCCCCACACCTACACTTCCTTTTTTTTTTTTTTTGATTTTTGTCTTAAACATTTTGGCCTGGGGGACCCAAGATCGAATCCCCACGCCCACATTCGTTTCTTTTTATTTACTTGATTCCTTTGTTTAGACTAAGAGGGTGTGGGATCGATTCCCCACAACCTCACCTTATTTTTAATTGTATTTTCTCCTTACTTTCTCATTTGGCCAAGAGGTTGTGGGTTCTATCCCACCATACCTCATTTTGTTATTTCTTGATTTCGTTTTTCTCCTCTCTCCTTCACCCATCCAAGAGGTTGTGGGTTCGAACCCCACACGCCTCACTTCATTTTTCTTTCATTTTCCTCCTAACTTTTCAGTTTAGCCTTACCCCCTTTCGAATCCCCCTTACCTCATTTTATTATTTAATTTTTTATTACTTGTATATGGTTAGGTCTTGGGTTCAATTCCCACTGACCTCATGCATTTTAATTTTTTTTTTTTAAAACAAACTTTTTTACAGTAAGCTTGGCCGAAACAAATTTCCAGAATGCTGGAAATTTGTTCACCCTTTTTGCAGTCCATTTTCTCAACCTTAAACTGTTAGATTTAGGACAATTTTCGTGTAGCATCTATGCATCTTTAAATGAGTTTTCATGGTTAATTTCGTAAATTTGATCACCTTTTTGCAGTCCATTTTCACACCCTTTTTCACGTTAAACATTAAGACATTTCGAGTAGTTTTTAGGGAGATCTTTAGGTGCATCTTCAATGTTACTTTCAGTCAAGAATTATCATTTAATTCAGCAACTTTGAACTTATATGAACAGCACATTTTTAACATATTCAAGCACACATAATTCATAACATTTTAACATGTAAATATCAAGTTTCAAACTGTGGGTAATTCAAGGCACACACATGCACAAACGAGTTAACAAACTTCACATTTTTGGAACACCTCTTTCATTTCTACATAATTCCGAATACACATTCAAACACGCAATCACAACCAGCCCTAAAATCATCTACAGAAAGTCATACAAACGCATACTTGAATCTTTCAAAGGATCTAATGACAGGGGCATGCAATTGGGACAACCTTTGTTTTCGATTGTGAATAGACTGAACCTTAGGGGTCTCTTGGGAAAGGGACCAAGAGGGAAGAAAATCCATACCTTAAGTCGTTCAAAGATGTTCTTATGTGCTGCCAAAATCCCCTCACAAAGCCGACGTCTCACCACCAAAATCACAAGCACAATCCGTCGAGAATTTGTTTTTTGCTGTTCGTTTTGAAGCTTATTTTGCTTTTGAGTTTGAGTGTTCAAGTTCTTGATGAACTTTATTTTTTTGATCTGTTCTTTTCTATTTATGAATACTGATCATGCAAGTGAAAGAGGAGCAAAGAGAAACGTGAGAAAGAGTGGTAGCTTAGGATTAGGAGATTAGGTGGAGACTTAGTCAAATTAGGACTTCTCTTAATTGTTTAAAATCTGATTTTTAAAGGCTTAGGTGAAATTACTAATTATGCCCTTACTTAAATAAGATAATCAATATAAATTAATAAATTTAACATTGCTTCCACCAAGGATCGAACCCGGGTGAAGCTTAACTTGCGAAAAAGGGTCAAATTCGTCCAACCGTACCAGAATTGCCCCTCCTCTTTAAATTAATTAATTAATTAATTAAATGCTTAGGGTAATTACAATACTACCCCTAGCTTGGAAAAGACCATTTTAACCCTATACCCTCCAAACCTAAGATTACCCCTTTCAAGTCCGATAAAATTCATCCGAGTGAATCTCTTCAATTCGGGTGCCCTACATGATTGGTTCTCACCTCGCCTAGCTCAACTAAATCACCAAGTTGGTTGGCTTGGCTAGTGCATAGGGTCTGAGGTCGATTTCTACGCGCAACAAGCCGTGTGAACCTGCTCTAATCTAGGCATTCTAGGTACGTTTAGGCATTACTTAGCATAGTCATTTTCGGGTTGTTATGTAGACAGTGCTAATACATATTCTATGTCCATGTCAAATGATTTCTCACATGATTTAGGTTGATGAAATCTCATCTATGACCTATGAGCTAAGCATATGAGGGGATGACTCTCCTAAGCCTAATTTTGTAAAGTAATGTTAATAAAGGCTTTTTCAATAAAAGGAACTTAACTTAGCACCGAGTGAACTTGTATATGAGTGTGTGTCCCTTTTCAATGTGGTAAGGTGGGTATACTATAAATATCATGAGGTTGAAAGCCTCATATCCCTAGGGCATAGAGGGATGTTTTCATGATGGCCTCCAAGTTCCATAAACTATGCTTGCCTCATAGGATCTACCAAGTGATATCACCTAATATGCTATCATGATACACATGTCTTACTTTGGACAGTAAGATTCCCTCTTTCTGGTTTTAGGGTATGAAATAAAATTCCACGTTTAGCACCAATGTTCTTAGTGTCGGTTAAGGATATAGTTTCTCTAAAGTAAAATGGACAATGGAAGTAAGTTTTTAAGGACCCTAACTAGGATAACCTAAGTGAATATACTTAGGATAGGTGGAAGTAATGAACCCACCTTGACATTGCAGAAGTAGCTATCTACGAGAGTTCTAGGAAGGTGGCCTAATGTATGTGCATATGTTATGGTTCTCTTGCATGACCTTGTTTTAGTGTCTACATGATGAGATAATATGCATAATGGTGGTCTTGTTGACTATATGATGAAGATTGTTGACATGCATGAAGTTGTCTTCACTTACTATGTTGATGTATCACTTGAATGTTAAGGTTTGTGGTCTCATGAAGGGTTTACAAAGTATGTGTGAGGTTATGGGGCTTCACATGTACATTGCACTAGTAGACTAATATTGGGGTCATTAATTAGATCTTATAATGACTTATGTGAAGTGAAGCAAAAATATATGCCTATTGATGTAGCTTTCTGTAATGTCTTATGATCTTGACTTAAATGTGTCTTGGATATATTATGCTTATATGAGGATATGTGTTGGATTATGATGGTTGTATGTATGGTTTCCTTGTGGCTTTAAGATGATGCATTGCACCAAGTATCACTAGAGGGTTACTTGGGAGGTTTTAGAGTTAAAAGAAAAAGGGTTCACTGTTAAGGGAAATTAGCTCACTGTAAAGTGACCTCAATTATGGCTTAAATTCTATAAGTTATTTTTTATGATGTTTGGACTTTTATTATGTCTATATGAAGTATGTGAATGATATAGATGCTATTGTATAAAGGTTTTATAAGGATTTACTCAAAATGGCATGAAGTATGATTTCAAGAAAATGTCCCTTTTAAATGCATGTTTTTGCATGGTTGCCATACTTCGTGCATTCTTGTACTAATCCCATTCTTCTCTACTTTATACACAAAGTGTAGGTGATTGATGCTTAGAGGATGCCTATATGATTGACGATCTTGATTTGTGATTCCCAAGTTCAAGGAAAGGAATTCTTAAGTCCAAGAATTCCTATGTATAAGACCTTCGAGAGGTCAAGTGTCACACCCAGGTCCTAGACCCTAGATGAGACCGGCGTCGTTAACCTCTTAGAGGTCGCAGACAAGCCTCTTCTTAGCTTTCATCACAATCATACATTTAAATTTAGAAGAAAATTTTATACTTTACTGAAGTGTACTTAGACTTCATATAATGCTTGCATAAGAGTGATATACTAACGGCTCAAAATAAACAACCATCTATTAACAAATTGAACAATTGAAATAAAGAATTCATAATATCATTAATAATTTCCAAACCGGTTTTAATATGAAAGATTGAAAAAATGTTTGAAAGGAAACGCAAGGGACAACTATGTCTAGTCTACTAAATCTAGAATATAAAGCGTAGGCATCCTCGAGCTCAAGAAGACCTACCAAAGTCTGGAGGTACTAGTCCAAACAGCTTCAACTGATCTTCAATCTTCTTCAAGGACCTGCACCTATAGAAATAGTAATTGTATATGGGTTAGTACACACATGTACTAAGTATGTGTGTATGAACATAAACACATAAGGACTACGCATAATCAAGGAAAGCTCTTCCTATAGCAACATGTCATTTTTGGAAAGTGAAGTCACTTCACTTTCCTAATTCGTTATTTATGAATTATGCTATGAATATGACATATTTTCATGAATTTAAAGAACACAACTCATTTTCTATATGATCATAAGACCTTGGAATCATGAACGTAATTTTAGAACAACTCAAGCAAAAATTAATATTTTTGCTCCCCTTACGCCGAGAGCTCCCTCTCCCAGACTTAGTTCAATGATCTCCTTTGATCCTATGTATTACTTACGAGTGAAATGATTCATTGTAGTCCCATACCTACAATGAATCAAGTAATCCAAAAGACTAAGGAAATGATTTGACTACCCTACTCAGAAGTTGTTCTTTCCATTCTTTTTTAATTGGGCATAAAGTCTTTATAAGAAAATCTTTATTGGCTATGCCCATTCTTTTATTATGTCACATACCGAAACCACACCCTAGAAGCTAGAGTGCGATCTCGGATTGCGACCGGCGTCGTCGACCTCTTGGAAGTCTAAGACAAGCCCTTTCGTACCATTTATTGCATACATGTATGAAAAGTAGTGCGCAATTAAAACTTTTCATACGAAATAATAATACTCAAAAATATCTCTTTTATAGAAAAACATAATGAAAGGCTAAGTCTCAAAGTCACCGTCTTAGACATATGAATATAGAAAATAGCTAAGTCTATTACAATACTTTCAATAAGGAAAACTAAACATCAAGATGTCCTCAGATCTAGTGAGGACATACCAAACTCTTTGCTTGAATGAACACTAATCCAAGCTTCAACTTCGAGACTCCTTTCAAACGCCACCTACACCTTTTGAGATAGACAAAATATATGGAATTAGTACAAACACTTGTACTAAGTATGGCGTTATGCATAAAATCATGAAAAATGGACATTCGTATAAAACATGCTCTTTTTGATGAAAACATCATAGTATAAGTATAAGAACAACATTTAACACCTTAGAAACATACAAGACATTTCATAAGCATTTTATCAAATATTAAAGAACATTAGAGTGAACTATGTTCAACTTTACAGTAACCTCTTTTAGCTTGCATCCTTCTCACCAAAGGTTATACTACGATGAGATCATTCCCTTTTCCTTTTATTAACTACCCACCTAAGATTACAATAAGATTCACCTAAGTAGGACAACAAGAGGCCGCCCATAACCCTCTTCAAGCTTACCTAAGCAACCCTCAAAGCTACCCTAAATAGAGCACATTCTATTCCTCATACGTTAGCTAAATTCATGATCGTTCATTAAGTCAATTAGAAGACATTTCATTCATTATAGACTTCACATAATGGTCTTGGAAAGACCTAGGGACTCACATGATAACATCTTCAAAGTCTAGTCGTGCAATGTCTAGATAGCGTCCCATTCCACTACATTAACTTCCTAGAACCGATCCAACACTAGTATGTATCCCACATGATGATAATAGGCGATAACCGACATAGACCATACTACGTAGGAATGAAATCCTAAGTCTACCATACTACGATGGAGTGTGTTCTATTTGCCAAGGGTAGAACTAGGACACATCCCATGTAGGCACATGGTTAAGGAATATAAAGGTCTTTTATGTACTCTAGTCTCATTCTCAAGTAGAGATACATTGTACTCTAGTCTCCTTCTTAAGTAGAGCTACAAACCATAAATATTCACTCGGTGCTAGCCTTTTTTCTCATAGAGTAAGTTCAATATAAGGGACACATGAAAAGGTACCATCTCTTAGTCATTACCTAGTCATAATGCACCTACCAGAGATGGGTCCACTAGGGATGCCATTCAATTGGCTATAAGGATAGCTCATTCTTAACCTTCTTTCTATATAGAAGATTCCACGTATTAGTCATGCTTAGAAGTGCACCATCTTAGGTCTACCGATCCTATACTTTCATTAAACATTCATCCATACCAATACAAGACAAAGGTGCCTAATCCTACTAAGTCAAGATGTTCATATTCATCATATACATGTTTCAAGTAAGGGACACAATCTACCAAAACAAGACACATCATTAATTCACATTAGCACATACAACATATCATTCTTTGAAGCACTTAGGAATGACCCTTATCATCTTTATGATATCCTATACGTTACTATAACATCATCAATATAACCATCATATACTCATATAGTCAAATAGGAATAATCATGTATCAACTTTAAGACTACACACATAAACACATAGTCATAATCCAACATGATCACCTAATATCCACAGAAGAACACATACTTTCACTTAATAACATGGAAATAGATATGATCATACTTCAAAAAATAATTGAAGTCTAATTAACATAAAATAAACAGAATTAGGTCAGCGTACCACCAAATCCATTCTCACCACTTCAATCCATGTCTAAATCATAAAATTCAACACCATAAGGACCTTTCCATGGCCATGAATATCAATTCGAAGTATAAATCATAATACTAGACGAAACTAGGTCAATTCAATATATATATATTTAACAATCTAAGACCAATTAGACATCAATTGAATACAATTCTTACATCATTAGAAAGACCATAAGAAACTACTCATTAATTCATAAGTATAGAGACATGATCACGTAACCCATAAAATAGTCAAAATAGGAATTTGCATGGCTTGCATGGGTTCATAAGAATTATAGATTTAAAACATTTCATTAACATCAATTCAATTCTAAAACATTGGTTTATACCCTTTTATGTAAGAACCCATGGCTATATCATGAAATTGGACAAATCATGTTTTTGATCATCTTTGAAAATCATTGGAATTGACTCCTTGAAGATAGAGATTTCAAGGACGAATAACCATACCTTATATATGAAAAATCCATGAGAATCTGATTGTAAACTTCGAAACCTTTGTTTTCTTCCTTAATCTTTTTGTATTCTTCAATAGAGTTTTGAAAAGAGTTCGTTTCTTGAGAGATGAGAGAATTTTCGTGTGGTCTGATTTGGGACGTGTAAAAGTGGTCTAAAACTGACCTAATATCAATATATAGTCGTCCCATAAATAACCCTCAAGGCCGTCCACTTAAATTACCAAAATGCCCCTCCTAAATTGACTAAAAATATGAGAGCATTTGACTTAGCCTAATTCGGGTTTGACTATGATTTTAAATTAATTAATTAAGTTGCAAATTGAATTAATTAAGTTACCTAGGGGAATTACTAAAGTACCCCTAAGTCATTAGAACCATAACCAACTCTTTGGACCATCCTAGGTTAGGTACTAGAATGTTTCTTTAGTTAGTTACTCGGCTAGTGTCACCCGGTTAGGTCTTAGGATTTCGGGCACACTAGTTAGTTCATTTTAGCTAATCCTAGGTTAGTTAGATAATTAGGTAAGTTAGTTAGAGTCTAGGGTTGTTTCAGAAGTTAGGCCCCACGTGGTTTGACCCGACGCACGCCTGCCCCCTAACCGACCTAACCGAATTGTGTTGGGTATGGTCTTAGACTCACGGCCGTTTAGCACATGTGATTGCACATGTGTTGCTTCACACTTCTTGTCCTAGGATCCTCACTATGTCCTTGGGCAATACTTAATCTATATGATCATTTTAATAGATCATGTGCTATGGTACCTACGCTACACTTGGATGCCTCGTACCTAATGTGTTAAGTTGAGAATCAATAATTTTAGCTTAGGGTCTTCGTTGCAGTTAGAATTCCTAAACAAGATTGGATTGGGGCATTTGAACCAAAGAGTATTTTAAGTTAATGTTAATACATAGAAACTGACTAAAACCCTTAAGACAATATTCTCTAACATGCCCAATATTACCCAATATTGGGCATTGGGATGCCTATGTATCCCAATAAATATTATTTAAACCTAATAGACTCTTCACTAGAAAAGTACATTTCAAGAATGTTAGAGATTATTTGCATAATATATAGATACTGGGTCATATATTCATTGTAACATTCCGGAAAATGTACTTGTCTAGTGAAGAGACTATTAGGTTTTAAGAATATGAATTGAGGTACATAGGCATCCCAATGCAAATATTGAGTACTATTGGGCATATTAGAGAATATTTGCTTAAGGGTGTTAGCCAATTTTTGTATGTTTTCACAAGTAACTTATAACTGAAAAATACCCTTTGATGTTCAAATACTCCAATCCAAGCTTATTTAGGAATTGTACCTCCAATGAAGATCCTAAGCTAAAATTGTTGAATTGTTAGAACATTAGGTACTAGATATCCAAGTGTCAAGCCTAGGTACCATAGCGCATAATGATTTAAAATGATCATGTAGATTAAGAGTGCCCAAGGACATACTGAGGATCCTTGGACAATAAGTGAACTTTCCAGAATGCACGGATTGAGGAAAGTGCACAGCAACACATGTGCAAGCACATGTGCAACCGGCCGAGAGACAAGCCAAACCGATTCGGTTAGGGCGGTTAGGGGGCAGGCCTGTCGGATTAAACCATGTGAGAACGAGCTCCCTAACTAAATATAGGTCCTAACTAACTAACCTAACTAGCTAATTAACCTAGGACTAACTAAAATAAACCAACTAGTGTGCTCAAAATCCTAAGACCTAACCGGGTACACTAGCCGAGTAACTAACTCAAGAAACATCCTAGTACCTAACCTAGGACGGTTCAAAGGGGTTGGTTATTGTCCTAAAGACATAGGGGCACTTTTGTAATTAACCTAGGTCACTTAATTAATTAAATTAGCAACTTTATTAATTAATTTAGTTCCTACTCAAACCTGAGATCCTAAGTCAAGTGTTCTCCTAGTTGTAGTCAATTTAGGAGGGGCGTTTTAAGTAATTTAAATGGAGGGTCTTTACGGTAATTCTTGAGAAGTCTATAATATTAGGTCAGTTTCAGACCACTTTTACACGTACCAAATCATAATCAAACGAAATTTTATTAATCTCTCAAGAACGCTCTCTTTTTCCAAACTCCATTGAAGAACAAGAAAAGCTTAAGGAAGAAGACGAAGGTCTTGAAGTTTCCAATCAAATTTTGTGGATTCTTCATCTATAAGGTATGGGTTTTCACTGTTGGAATTCCTTTTCCCAAGAGGTCCTTTCAAGATAGGTTTTCAAGAACTTTGAATACTAGGGTTTTTACTCTACAAAACGGATTTTTTTCCCAACTCTAGATTTATGATTTTCAATGAAAAGTAAACGTTTTCATCTATAAGGTATGGTTTCGAATGGGTTGTTTGTAGTGTTTGATAACGTGAAAATGTTAGGGTTAGAATGTAAGGTTTGAATGAACCCTTTAATGACCCGTTTACCTTCTCCCACACTATGCATTGATCTTGTACATGATTTTCTGAGTTGTTCTTGATTATGTCATTGAGTATTTCACTAAGTATTATTTTGAATATTGCATGATGAATAAGATTCTAGGAAGCAAGAGGTAAGTCTTCTAAGTGTGATTATTCATTAATGTTTATGTTAGCCTATAAACTATGATGCTATGTTATGAAAAGTATGTATGATGTTGCTATGTGAATATGCTGGTCTATGAACATGTAAACCGTGATATTATGATAAGAATATGAATATGCAAGTTATGATACTCTCTTGTATGCTTTACACAAGATGATTATGCCATGTACATCTCACGTATGAAGGGTTACGATGAAAAGACAATTCTCATCTAATCTAAAAGAGCTCATGATCATGTTATACAAGGAGATAATCTCCTATGACCTATGAAAAGTTTTTGATAAAAGACAAATTAAAGGTTATTTCAAGAAAATGGACTTAAGATAAGAACCGATGAACTAGATATAGGAAGTGTCCCTCCCCCAACGGGAAGGTAGGTTCACAATGATTCTCATGAGATTGAGGCTGCCATGTAATGTGGAACTATGGGTCTCTAATACATCTCCTATTTCTTGAACTATGTGTCCACCATAAGAACTAGCTAGTGGATCCTCCTAGAAAGCTACATCATGTTCGATTATACTTTGGCCGGTAGACCACCTCTTTTCATTGTGGGAAAGACATTGGATTCCATGTTTAGCTCATATGGACTATGTCGGTCAATGCCTATGTTCCCTCATGTAAAACGAAAGACAAGTAAACGAACGTTGACTAGGGTGACTTGAGGAGTTGGCTTAGTATAGGTAGTGGTATGGGACGCTACCAAGACATTGCACAAGTTGACTCTAATGGAAGTCCTAGGAGATTGTTCTTATGTAATATGATGATATGAAAGATATATGTTTATGATATATGAAGTTACTCTTACATGAATGTTTATCCTTATAATGAATATGTTATTGAGTTATATTGTTATATGAAGCAAAGCTTTACTTATGGTCTCCTATCTTATCTACTTGGTTATGTGGGGTTATGGGGCTTCACATGACAATTGCACTTGTAGGTTAGGGCTGGGATCATGGGTAAATATTTTTTATGTCGTGTCTATATGATTTATTGAATATGAAATACTAACATGACTGTATGAGAATATGTCGTTGATTATGATCATGCTTTAACTTGTACGTGTTATATGGTATGTGCATTAAAGACTTTTATAGGACTTAACATGTTTTCTAAAGAGATGATAAACGATCCTTTTTCATGCATGTCTCTATGTTTGATCTGCATATACCCATACTTAGTACATGTGGCGTACTAACCCCAGTACTTTATTTTACTACAAATGTAGGTTCCGGCCATTGAAGTTAAGCATGTCGAGTTGAAGAAGCTTGGAAATCTTTCTCCAAATCATGGTAGGTCCTCAAGTTCGGGACGCTACCATTTTAATTTCCAGCCTTATGAAGACTTAGTAGTTTTTAGAATACGTTATTTCTTTATGTTCTTTGGATTCTTTTGTATTAAGGCCTATATGGCATATTGACTATTATTGGCTAAGTCCGAATTTGCACTCTTAGATGGTTTTATATATGTGAGATAAGTTTTAGAATATTGTACGGTCTATATGAATCTTAAGTATGAAGTCTAAGTATACTTCATTAGTATAAAAGTTTTTAATTTTTCCGCAAATTTGACTGTATGATTGTGATGAAAGCTAAGAAGAGGCTCTGCGTCCTCTGAGAGATTAATGACGCCGGTCTCATCCGTGGAATAAAGTCCGGGTGTGACAAACTGTAACAACCCTAAAAATGAATAGGATCAAGACTTATGTTTTTCAAGAATGCTTGTGATTAGACCAAGGTCCACACGTATTGATACGCGTAGAACCAGACCTCAGAACCCTTACTACGACCAAGCCAACTAACTTGGGGAGTTAATTGAGCTTGGAAAGGTTGGAACCAACCATGTAAGGCACGCGAAAACGAAGATTTAATTGAAAGAGTTTTACCGGACTCAAAAGAAGAAATCTTAAGTTTTGAGAGTCCAAGGGTAAAATGGTCTTTTCCAAGCCAAGGGTAATATTGTAATTACCCTGAGAAATTAATTAATGAATTTATTTATTTATTTATTTAAGGTATTTCGGGTGGGGCAACCCGAATTGACCCATTTTCGCAAATGGGGTCACTCGGGTTCGAGCCCCACTAGAAGCAAAATTTAACTTGCTTTTATTTTAATTTGTTAACTTAATTTTTAATAAATAATTAATAATAGCTGATTTAGGAAAAAGAAATCAGATTTTTATTAATTTTAATTAATTATTTAAGTTGACTAAGTCCTACCAACAAGCCTTATTTCTACTAGACCACTATCTCCCATCCCCCACTCTCTCCTACACGTTAGTCTCTCTCTTTCCCACACTCTCTCTGGCTGCAAACGTGAGAAAAGTCAGAAAGAAAACAAAAGTTCTTCATGCTTGAAGAATTCACACGCAAAACACAAAAGAGAAAGGAATTCGGTAACGTTAAGCAAAACATACTACGCTAGTCGGGTAAGGTGTGAGTGTGGTTGTTTGGACTGATTTTTGGAGAGGTTCTAAAGCAGCATTCTGGAGATTTAACAAGAAAACAAAGGTATGGGTCTTCTTACTCTTGGTCCCTTTCCCAAGAGACCCCTAGGACTCAGAATATTCGGCTCAAAACTAAGGTTGTTTTCCCCGTTGCATGTCCCTGTCATTAGCTCCCAACGAATTTGTAGGTTGGTATGAATGCTGGTAGACTTAGGATTATGTGATGTTTCTGCTGAATGTTAATGTGTTGGATGTACGTTAATTTATGAAAAGACAAACCATGTGTGTGTTCGAAATTAAGAAAAATGTATGACATGTCTTGAGTCTCGGCCTAGAGGCTTGAATTTGTTAATGTTATGTTTGTGGTTTTATGTACACCAACTGAAGTAAATTGTGATATTCATGTGACATGAAGTGTGGCTGAATTGAGGAGTAAACATCTTGACTAATAATTCGTGAAAGAATGTACTAAAGAACGTATCAATTGAACTATGTATTGCTCTATAAATTCACGAATAAAGGGAGATAAAAATGAGCAAAGAGTTTACCTTAAATTTCCAGCACTATGTTGACATATCTCTGCCAAATTAAGTTGTATAAAATGATAAGAAAAATAAAGGAAAAGGAACTATTAGGTTGTAACACCCTCTCGGTTACAACCCAAAGAAAAGGAAAAAATAAAAATATGAGAGGCGTGGGAATTGAACCCAATACCTCTATGCGGATGGGGGGAGATAAAAATAAAAATGAAATGAGGTTGTGGGGATTCGACCCAACAACCTCACAGTCAACTCAAACAGTCAACTCTTAAAAGGGAGAATAAAATAAAGAGGTTGTGGGGGTTCGAACCCACAACCTCTCGGCCTTAAGCGAATGGAAGGGGAAAGAAAATAAAAAGAATTAGGTGTGCGTGAGGGGACTCGACCTCGGGTCCCAATGTCCCACATGGACCGAAACAATAAAGGAAAAATGAAAATTGGGTTGTGGGAGGGGCTCGAACCCACAACCCATCGGCCAATACAAGGAAATAGTTAAATAGAAAAATAATCCTTCAATGTTAATATTGTGAATTGACTTAGAGTTAAAATGTTATGAATATTAGAATAAAATCAATTAATAATGTAAATGATATCCAATTGATTCAAGACTTGGGTTTCCTTGCCCAAAATTCCGTATTGATGCATAAGTCATACATGAACGAAATATCCAAGAATAATGCCACCTACTTAGATCAAAATCAAGATCTTGGCATACATACAAGATACATAATTCTTGTACTACATAATCTTAGGAATGTAAGAATCATTTAACGAACTATGAATGAAGCCTCATGGCTTGTGTATATAGACTCATAAGTCTAACATACGTTCAATAGTAAGTGAACCTAAGATGTATGACATGAAATGATGAACCCTAGAGGGGTTAAGTAAGGGTGTGAGACACACCAAACGGCCAAGTGTATTGGCATATAACGAAATGAACATTCACGTAATAAGAGGTGAATAACTAAGAGAAACAAAGGTGCAAATGATGATGAATGTGGTGACAACATGATATGAGGCTAATGTAAATGAGGAGAGTAATCTCAAATGAGCCTAAGTAAATGTTACTAACATGTATTCACCTATGAGAGTGTAATATAATGAAGAGACCAGTCTCTATGAACACTCTAATGAGAGTATTGAGCTTAACACACTTAATAGAATGATGAGATGAGAAATCATCTAATGAGCTATGATGTCCTCATACTAGAAGTTAGCTTCCATGACGTATGAGATGAATGAAATGGAACTTTATACTGAGCACCGATAGACTAGCTATGAGAGGTGATGCCTTCTTTCGGGAAGGGCGGAGGTTCACGTAACTCTCATGAGATGAGACCGTCCGGCTTGCCGGGTATGGGTCTCCTTATATCTCCTAGTCTTCGAACCTATACTGCCAATATAGGGATTTGGCGGGTTTAAAATCCCATGTACGCTAGCATGTTATTAGATCACTTTGGCCGATGATTCCACCTTTTTTCGGTGTGGGGTTGACACTGGATTTCATGATGCTCACATGATCTATGTCGGTTAAAGTTAAAGTTCTCAATGAATGAATAAGGCTAGCCTCAAATGATGCACATAATGAAATGAATGATACCAAAGGTGTTAGGATAGGATAATCAAAGGTGAGTTAGATTCAAGTAATGACATTAGGTCATTCTTGGTCATTGCACAACGAACCTAATGAAAGTCTTAAACTACATCCTAGGTATAACCGGTGGTTACACTGGACTATGAACGAAATGAAATGAAGTACGTATGAATGAATGAAGCAGACTCTGTGTTTGCTAATGAAGACTCCCTAGTTGAGGTCCCATATGTTGATCCCTCATTTCTGGGATGTCTTAATGTCAAGTCCATGATTCCAAGGTCTCATGGCATATGAATGAATGATATGAACGAAGTTATGTGCTACATGCAAATGTACTGTATGCTATATGATGTGTGCTATGTGTAAATGTTATGTGTTGTGTGCAAATGTGAAAAGTATGATGATGTATGTTATTCTCATGGAATAACTTTCCCATTCCAACCTGGAAAGCTCACTGACTTTCCTAATCCAAATTTGGAAAGATCATTTACTTTCCTAATCCAAATTAGGAAACTTTCCAAATCTCAATTTGGCAAGTCCACTGACTTGACTTCCAAAAATCATGTTGTTAGGAAAGAGCTACCTTTATCATGCATGTCCTTGGTGTGTGCTTGCATATACCCATACTTAGTACAAGTGTGTACTAACCCTATACAAACTCTACTATTTTAGGTGCAGGCACAGGTGGACGGTAGAGCTACAGGATCATCGCTGCAGTTATCCGGACGTCCAGTATTCATTCATCCGGTTTTGGTTAGGTCCTCATGCTTTCGAGGATGCTACTGTTTTATGTTCTAGCTTAGTTTAGGAGTTGAGCTAGTGGAACATGTTCCACTAGCGTTTCTTTCTTATTTTATTCAGACTATGTATTGGTGCCATTTTGGCAATTAAACAATTATGTTTATTGAACTATTCCTTTCATTTTATTATCTCTTAATGATTAGATGGTTGATGTTGAACAAATTACGAAGGTATTAGAAATGTTTAGTAAGCAATGTTTAGAAACAAAAAGTTTCAAATTTTCCGCTAAAAATTAACCTATGTAAAGTAAGAATGACGTAAGTAGGTTTGTCTGCGACCTCTGAGAGGTCAGCGACGCAGGTCTCGTCTGGGGTCTAGATTCCAGTCGTGACAAAGTTGGTATCAGAGCACTAGGTTAAATTATGAAAATAATAAGTTTACATCAACCACATTGAGTAGTTTCTAAGTCATGGTAGTGAAGTGCACCACTATCCCGGATTAGAGACTGCAGGAAGCGTAGGAAAGTTTCCCTTCTTCTGATCTTATCGTGCTTTTCTGAATGTCTGAATTTTTGGTGTTATGAGCTTGTCTAACATCAATACTTTTTGTTTTTCCAGAAAATGAACACTAGGAGAGGAAATGGTCAGAGGAGAGGAGGAGCAGTTGCTGGGGGTAATCAGGGTCTACCCCAGGCTCCAGCTAAAGGAGTGGCCATGCCAGTTAACCCAGCTGGGTTGACTGATGCTGAGGTGCGGGTATCTTTGGCCCAAATGGCACAGGCGATTACTATGCAGGTCCAGGCTATGACTGCCCAGGTCAACAGACAGGATGTTCAGAGGGAGAACCCACCGGTCCGTAGCATGGCTGACAGATTGAGGGATTTCACGAAGATGAATCCTCCCATTTTCACAGGGGTTAAGACATCGGAGGATCCTCAAGAGTTTGTAGATGAGGTGCATAAGATTCTGGAGGCTATGGGGGCCACTGATATTGAGAAGGCTGAGCTAGCTTCCTATCAGCTCAAGGATGTTGCACAAACTTGGTGCAAGATGTGGAAAGATAGCCGTGTCTTAGTTGGAGTACTAGTTACATGGGAGCTGTTCAAGACTACATTTCTGGAGAGATTCTTTCCCAGGGAGATGAGGGAGGCCAAGGTTGAGGAATTCATCAACCTCAAACAAGGCTCCATGACTGTCAGGGAGTAATCCCTGAAGTTTGTTAAGCTCTCAAGGTATGTTGTTTTTTTCCCTGAGTATTTAATAGCAAGAATAAGAATAATACTGAACCTTGTTGAAATCTCCCAGGTATGCTACTTCCCTGGTTTCTAACAGCAGGGATGATATGAGCAGGTTCCTCACCGGAATCAATGGAGACCTGGAGGAGGAGTGTCGATCTTCTATGCTCCATGATAATATGGATCTTTCCAGGTTGATGGTGCATGTCCAGCAGGTAGAGGACAGCCGCAGAAAGAGAGGTGTTCGTGATGCTAGGAGGCCTAGGCCTCAAGATCAGGCAGGACCCAGTCATGGAGGCCACAGGAATAATTTTGGCATCCGTGAGCAGCCAAGGTTCAAAAAGGGGCAACAGAGTTCTGGGAATTCTAATCCTCAGAGGAGTGCTACACCTAAAGGAGGCAGACCTGAGCCCAAGAAGGGAAATGGAGGTGATATGCAGCGTACTAAGAAGAATTATGCTAAGTGTGGCCGAGCTCACAGTGGAGAGTGCAGACAAGGCACTAATGCCTGCTTTGGTTGTGGTAAGAGTGGACACATGGTCAGAGACTGTCCACAGAACAGAGGTCAGGCTGGATGTAATACTCAGCCTGGGCCTAATCCACAGGGTGCAGCAGCAGCCGAGCCTCCTAAGAGGAACAGGTTCTATGCCCTGAAGGGCAGAGAGGAGCAGGAGTAGTCCGTTGATGTGGTCACAGGTATGCTGCAAGTGTTCTCAACTTCTGTTTATGCTTTAATTGATCTAGGGTCTACACTTTGCTTTGTAACTCCTCTGCTTGCTCTTACTTTTGAGGTATTGCCTGAAGTTCTACATGATTCTATAGTGGTTAGTACACCTTTAGGAGAGAATGTAAGAACTGATAGAGTATACAAAGATTGCCCAATAGTTGTAAGTGGTAAAACTATGTGTGCAAACCTGGTTGAGTTACCCATGCATGATTTTGATGTTATTCTTGGCATGGATTGGCTTCACAGTTGTTATGCTTGCTTGGACTGTCGTAGTAGAGTGTTGAGATTTCGCTTTCCTAATGAAGAAGAGTTAGTCTGGGAGGGGTACAATTCGAGTCGTCCTAACCCCTTGATTTCTAACCTTAAGGCCAATAAAATGATGTCCAAGGGGTTTTTGTGTCATCTTGTGAGTGTTAACGATTTAGATCATGACATTCCTTCCATAGACTCAGTACCTGTAGTGAATGAGTTCTTAGATGTGTTTCCTGATGATTTACCTGGAGTCCCTCCCCTTCGAGAGATTGACTTTGTATCGACTTAGAACCCGATACTAAACCAATCTCAAATTCCTCCT
>JAJJBR010000247.1:0-27955 GCA_022817965.1 Solanum lycopersicoides
AAGAGGCGATAGTAGAAGAAAAGAAGAAGACACGCCAGATGATAAACTCAAATTTTTCCTTCTCTTTTGAAGGAACCTTTGTTTCCATGGCGGAAACATCTTCAGCCAAAACTGGTGGCTGTTTCATGGCGTAACAGTCACTGGTTTGCTTCTGAGAGAATCGAAGTTCTCCACGGGCTTGATGCACGAACAAATTCTCCCTTTTCCTTTTGAACAGGGCTCTTCATTATCACATGTTTGACGAACTGCTCTCAGGCTGTTTCAATGAGGTATTGGGCCAAAACTGAAACACCTGTTCAAGACAGGCCTAATTGTTACCCATTTCAGGCCTTATAGCAAAGCGGCCTGCTTTGCTTTCTGTTGGGCCTCCTGAATTGCGGCCTAACTGGTTGCTTACCCGCTAGTGGCCTTGGACCTGCCGGCTCAATTTTTACCCTGTAAAAATTCTCTAGTAGAAAATCGCGGCAAAAGAATTATTTTCTCCTTTAATGAATTCGATTTGAAAATCGACAACAGATAATAGAGCCTTGCCACCTAGCAAATATTTTGTTTGGAGGACAATGTTCTTAACGTCCTTCAAAGGGACTCTCCTATTTAGCAGATTTACAATCTACCCTAAGCAAGGAATTCCTTTATTAACAAGCGTCATTCTTGAAACTTGGTAATACAAAGAACAATAGCAAGAATTTCTTTCTTAACCGTGCGTATAATTCTTATTGAGCCGGCAATCTCCAGATTCCCTGAGCGAGTACGTAGACTTAATTGTTCAGGGGAGAAGAGCGCTCCTTTCCTTTATGTTTAAGGGATTTCCACCAAAACCTACATCTGAAGCATCAGTTTCAACATCACCCCATCATAGAAATACATGCTGGCGTTCAAGTACAATTACCTATTGACACAGGAAGATTCTATAACCATTATTTATCAAGAGAATAACTGAATTAGTATGACTATCACTCCAAGGGTGAAGGATCCTTCTAAGTCTTTTTCGACAACAAAAACACCTCAAGTTGTATTGCTGGTTATAATGTCCTAACACTTAGGAATTGATAATCTGGGATAGCTTCCTAACATAAATTGAGATACATTCCAAAGGAATCCCATCTGCAACTGAGTTTTATACCAGACACACATTCAATTAAACTGGAACACTTATCAACGAAAAACTTCAATGGATCTGCACCCACAATAGGTTGATAACACGCGGTACACCTTGATAAGCATCTACCTCTGGTCTAAAAATCTGATTTTCTGTTCCTGAGAACAACCAATTGGTAATCAACATTTTCTCAGCACCCCTAATACACCGACTAAACGACCACTTGTAGCTTTGACTGCAATTTATAGTCAGAAAACACTTAACGGGATTGTTTAAACAGTTCGACGATCCAATAGTCCTCCAGACAATAGCCTTAAAAACATCATTGCTCAATTATTCAGGAGCTATTGATATAAACACTGACGCTAGATCAATTATTTAAAAATGAGACTTTCATTGATATTTTGAAACTCCAGAAAGCGCGGCACCTGGTTTTTCTTCCAAGCGACCCAACAGCATTTAACCGTCTTCCACTTCAAACTGTGTCCCACAACGGATGATCAATTTGAACAAGCCTGCTTTTATATTTATGTCGTTTGCTGCTCAGAAATTTGAGCTGGTGCGCGAGAAGGGCCCCTTTGACTTTAAACATCAAATTCTTGCCGCCCTGTGTAAAGATTAGCTTTTTAATAGAGATTCCAGCTTTTCTATTAACACAACCGATCTCCCTTTTGTTAGGAGAATCGGACAGACGAATCCTTTTAAAACGGAACAGTTTAAGGGCTTGTACAAATTAATTACCAGACGTGCTTGGTGACCACTCGTACTCTTGTTCAGCGCTGCTATATCTCGTTCTACACTAAAATGACCGAAACAAGCTTGTCCAAGGAGATGTTTCATAGAAGATCCGAATACACATACTATTCATATATTACCACAAAGCGGCTTGCACATTTCTTTTTTTTACAGATCTATGCCACATAAGGATTCATCTGGTGATTCATCCTCGGCACACACTAGGTGCTGAGGTTTGGTAGAGATAGCCCGTTCATCAAATCCATCAATATATGGTAAAATACTAGTTAATATGGGACCTTTCTATCCAAAAATCCCAGTAGTTTGGAAATTTCCCTGAGCAATTTCTTTTCTCGAGAGGAAGTGTTTTTTCTCAAGCATTAGTCTAAATTTTGGTACACCGACATGTCCCCGGGTTTCTTAACAACTTTTGACATCTAATTACCTTCTTCTTAATCTCGCGTATTCAAACTATGCTTCCTTTCTCTCTGCTAAGAAAAACGAAATTCTGACATTTATTATTAAATGCCATGGTTGTTTATGCAAAACAAATTTACTTTCTTCAAGAGAAAGTGTTTGCATAAAAGGAAATTGCAATTTTACATTTCCCAAAATTTTAGGTTTGATTGAATCAAAAATCTGAAAATGAAAGTTTAATTGGTAATAAAAGGTATTCCCAAAATAATTCCTCATTAATGTTTTTGTTATGACAAAATCGATTTAGCAAGGCACTATGACCGTCATATGCAGATGATGAGCATTAGAAAGTTCATAATGTTATACAGATAACGCCTCACCAGTCGGCGGCTGTATAACTGGTAGTTTCCCTTCAACTGCGACGGTACTTAGTTGGAATCCCTAAACTTCAACAATGCAATTACGGATCTGCCAACCACCTGTCTCACAAACGCAATTTTGTTAGTACAGAAAGTAGATTAAAGCAACTACTTAATCATAATTGTGAGAACTCTGCAGGCCTCACTACCCTGGTAATCAAATTATACCTGTTCTCTCCAATACCTTCTGCGGATGTGAAGGAGACTCGAATGATTTGAAAGAGTTGTTATCTCATCTCTCGTTATCTGAAGAGGACTATCTCTTTTTCCTTTTAAGAGATAATGCTGCATCATTGAGAAATTGTGGCCAAAGCACATTTCAAGTTTTTGTTAAGGTCTTGTCTTAACTTCTTTAACTTCTTCCTTAAGGAAGTTAACTTTCTGAACGAAGATCACAATAGAAGGTTTCTTTCCTTCTTGTCTGGTTATATCTATGCTTAATATCTTTCATGCCTCTGAAAAGGAGTTTTACCATTCCTGGTAACTTCCTTTCCTTTTGTTGACAAAAGCTTTTGAAGCTCCAAGAGATCACTTTTTCGATGTCATCATCATCCTTGATGGTTCGATTGTGTTGAATAAGATTTCTACTGAATCTTCAGAAAGAACTCTGATTGATCATGATTATCACCAAAGGCAAAATGCTCCTGACCAACATGGCATTGCGGATCCACTATCATCTGAGTTTGTGCAAACATTGGAGGAATTTCTTCATCCTCAGATTCTTGCTCAGAAGAGTAATCAGACTCTGATTCTGATTCTTCTTCTTCCAAAATAGAAAGAAACTTTCTTTAGTTTCTTCATCCACATTAAGAAGATTAACCTTCTTTTTCTTTTTCTTGTTTTTGGACAATCAGGAGACCTATGTTCCTGATTTCCACAAGGACCAACACCTTAATCATCTGTGAGAAGTGCTCTATGAAGAAGTCTTTTACTTCTCTTTCTCTTAGAATAAATCTCTTCTTAGAAGATCTCTCTTTTGGTACGATTCTCCAGATCGCTTCCTTTTTAGAGATGTTTCTTTGGCTGAACGGGGGTTCTTCAGGCTAGGAAATCCAAAAGTCTTGACAAAAAGCCCTTCCGAAGGCTTCATTACTTTGAAAATTCTTGATCCTTTCTTAAGCTTTCTTTTAGCTTCAGCATCAGTACATAGCCTCCATAGCTACGAAATTGAATCATTATACTTGTAAGACTCTCCATATGTCATTTCTGAATTAAGGAATCTTAACCTTCACAACGATCTTCTGATTTTGGATTCGTACCTTTTCTGCCAAAATGAGGAGGTAATCCGCTAAGGAATCTCTCCTTCCGAATAAATCATTTATTGCAGTCATCTCCTAAGGCATGACCTTAGTAATAAACACTTACTCTTCCTATACCACCTGAAATCCAGTTAATTTTCTTGAGTATGTATAGATTGTTTAATATCTCCAAGCTCCTGTCCTGAAATAATCGTGGTTCTCCCACGAAATGTTTAGCAATGCTATAGATGAGGGTTGCAGTTGCATCTTCAACTACCTCAATGGTTGAAGTGGTTATTTCACCTTCTTGCTTAATAACACTTTTGCTTGCAACAGCATTAAAAATCTCATTTTTGTTGTTTTCTGTGAGATAGTTGTCCCACCAGTTTCTTAAAGTACCTGTAAAGCCTGCAACAATTCTGTTAGCCGCTTGCTTATCGGTAGCACCTTTCCATTTGTATGCTGTAATGTTCATACCAATTTCTTGGAGTTTGTTATAGATTTGGCCATCTGCCATTCCATCTATATTCCATTCTGTTATACCTGTACCATCTGCCACGCCTTGGGGATGCATGAAGTTTTCCTCAAACTGAACGTCAGGGAAAGAAGGTCTGGGATAAAAGTTTTTGGAATGTGGAAGTCTATCCTTAATAGCTCCCACCTTATCTCCTTGAGAAATCTTAATTCTCTTAAGTTGGTCACTTATCCTTTCAAGGATCTCAGGAGTGTTTTTGAACTCACTATCTGGTTTTGGAAAATCCTTAGGAGAAAACTCAGGGATTCTAAAGATAGGTTTGGTCTCTAAGTTGAAACCTGATTTGGAAGAACTGGGTTTGTTACCAATTGAACTGGTACCACTGTAATTATACTTGGATTCTTCTATTTGTTTTGACACAACATGGAGAACCTGATTGGTATAATTGTTCTGTTCGAACACCTTGTTTATCTCACTAACAGTCACAATGCTGTTTTCTTTTTCATTAGAAGGCTTCTTAAAAGGAGCTGCTTTATCATTCCCTTCTGTAAGGAATGTTTAACCCTTCTAAAGGAGGAGTAACACTTTCGACAACCTTATCTTTGGTATGCCACCTGTTTACCAAAACCTGCAATGATGGATTGTCTCCACCCATCTGACTTGTACATTCAAACCACTTGAAGAATTCAATTTCCATTTTGAATCTCTTCATGTCTTTGAACCATTTGTCTTTGAACAAGACTCTCTGTTCTCTTGGGTATGTATCCACATACCATGCTCTTTTCAAAGCATGCTTGGGGCTTACCCACCACTTATGAAGCCTTTTCTCATCAGGTGAGAACTTATCAACTGACTTAATTACTCCAATGGAGTCTTTCTTCTTATGAGAAGGAGCTTTCATTTCGCTAGGAGTAGGACTACCTGCAAAAGAAGAGGTTTCATAATAAACCTTGGGGATGGTCTGGGTAAAATCAACCCCTCTGAACTTACCAAACTGTTCAGAAACTTCCGTAGTTTCAGACAATTCATCTTCCCCCTCCCGGGTTTTTGAATGAGAAGGTCTAACCATAGACATTCTTCGACTTGAAGACGCTAGGCTGAAAGAGTTGGATCTTAGAAACCTAAGGTTGACTGATCCATCTGGAAATTGAAGAACACTCTCTAAGGAAGACCTAGGAGGTTGAACTGGTAAGGGTTCGGTGATTGATTCAAATTTCCAACTTTCGTCAGAAAGAATCTCATCCCACTTTAACAATCTAGGCACAAAAGTAGTGCTATGCTCTTGGTGAGATTCCATAAGCATAGTAAAACCTTTAGGACTAGAGTTAATTGCCTTTGGGGCAATAGTGGTTTTCATTAGCTTATAATATACCCGATATATTATAGCTAAATCTCTGGTTCCTGATTTACTATTCATATTCTTGGTTTTAACGTTAAGCGTCAAAGTATCAAGAATATTAGGATCTTCAAGATCTAGAGAGAAATTAGGATAACTATTGAAGTAAACTGGCCCATGAGCTAGATTACTTTCTAAGATTCCTAGCAGCGAATCATCAAAATTGAGAAGTCTAGCATCTCTAAGCAATAAACAAATAGGGATATTTAATCCTTTACGGAATAGAGGTTTAACAGCTACTTGCACAAGACCAATATGAAGGAATTTAAATTCTTTCCTATATGCGTCTATGTCAGCAGCAATCAACAATTTAATAGTCTCTAAAGAGTTATTAATTGCAGAAGTTGATTCACAAGTTTTTATATTAAAACTTTTAAACATGCTGAAATTACCTATTTGGTAAATCTTGTTAAAAGGTTCCTTAGGGATGGACCAATTTTGTAAACGCTTATCTTCTTTAGATACAGTATAATTAACAGAGTTAACAATTGAATTGTTATTCATGATAGCATACAGTTGTCTTTAGGCATGCTAGAACTTCATGAATCAAATAAGATACCTAGATAATTTTAACAAAGATTATCAAGTTTAACATACTAGTAACAAAGATACAAAGATAATTTAAACAAAGATTATCAAATTTAACATACTAGTAACAAAGATGTGATACATAGATAATTTAAACAGAGATTATAATTTTTAATATATTAGTAACAAAGATACAATAATCTCAATATTCTTATAACAAAGATTATACAGCTAAATTTAAAGGTAATACTGATACAACAAATTGACCTTGGATATTACTCAACTTAAATCACACCTGTTGGATATTACACGTCTTTGGCAAGTCTAATAGTAGAACGGAACACCTCAAAGATCGGTTGCCTGCCCTCCCTAGGTCTTACCTGGACTTACAGTGATCTCTTCAGAGGCTTACCAAGTTCTAAAGCCGGGAATTATTCGGCACACCAAGACTTATGCAGAGACAAAACCTCAACATGATTTAAGGAAACCTTGGTCCAAACTTGTTTTAATCAATATTAACAATAAATTTAACTTATATAATAAAAGTTATAAAACTTAAAAGATTATCTTAATCTAAGTTAAGAGTATATTAATATGATAATAATCTATGTCAGAATCATCTATATTAATCTAAGTTAAGAGTATATTAGCATGATAATAATCTAAGTTAAAATCCTCTATATTAATCTAAGTTAAGAGTATATTAACATGATAATAATCTAAGTTAAAATCATCTTAGTTCTTTATAAGATTACATGATTTCTAACAGCCAAGACAACAGAGTTATTAGCTATTCATGCTAAACAATTTTCGCCATTAACATGGCTCTGATACCATTTGAAACACCATTTTTGGGTGATCCGGATCCCGACGTCAAAAGTGCCAAACGTTTTTGTGGACGTCCGTCAAGAACTTGGCTATGCATCCGGTTGTCACCCACGGCCATTCCGACCCATTTTCAAGAAATCTTTATTGGTTCTACCTCCTATTTTTTATGAAGAGAATGAATCTTTTTCTCGAAGGATCAGAAAAAAATGGGTCAGGATCTCCTGCGGTAATGATTTGGAAGATCCAAAACCAAAAATAGTGGTATTTGCTAGCAACAACATAATGGAGGCAGTCACTCAATATAGATTTAGGTCGAGCCTCCTTTTCAGTCGCCCTCTCCCCGTCCCTTACTCGTCTTTTGAAAGCCGTCATCCTGGATTTTCTTTCCGTATGCCGGGGAAAGTACCTCACCCCCACCTTTCTACATTTTTTATTATATAGAATTTCCTCGGGTCTCTATAAAACAGAATGAAAAGCCGAGGCCCCCTGCGAATCCGTAAATCTGAGGAGCATGCCGCAACAAAAGGATGGTCCCCTTTAGCAAAAGCGGCTCTCCGGGGGCGTATCGATTGGTTGAAAGGCCTGAAAGAGAACGTTGTTTTGGGGGGGTGATACCCGTTGGTACCGGATTCAAGGGATTAGTGCACCCTTCAAAACAACATAACAACATTCCTTTGGAAACAAAAAAAACAAATCTATTCGAGGGGGAGATGAGAGGTATTTTGTTCCACCACAGAAAATTATTTGATTCTTGTCTTTCAAAAAAATTCCACGACATACCCGAACAATCATTTATAGGATTTAATGATTCCTAACAACGGATTCGTCTCTTTCGCTATCTGCATTTGGTATGGTTATTTGCTTTGGTAATTACTCTTCAGTAAGAATGATAAATTATTTCGCAAGCTTGAATCCCTATAAAAAGTCCGTCCCAACAATTTAGCCTGAAAAGAAAAAAAGTTTTCGTTTACCAGCACGTAGGTGTTCTAAATTCCTATGACCGAGTCTTTCTGGCCCCTGTGAACATCTTTTCTTAATGTATTAAAGAGGGCCTCTCTAACTGGTGAAAAGTGGTGGGTGTCCACTAATGGCCATTCCTGGCTCGGCTCCGATAACGCAATTCCGGGAGGAGTCGGTAGTTGGGCACTGGATCCCTTCGGACCTGGAGAATGTGTGACGCTGGGTCGGGGTTTGGTGAACCAACGGGTCGCTCCTCTAGTTGAAGTATCGGGCCCCTTTTTCGTTGCCTAGGTTAGCCGCTTTTCAGCATTTCCTGCCTGAGTTGTTGACCATCACCTGACCTCACACGGGAGGCCCCGCGCCGAGTGATTCTCCCCCAAAAAAGTCTACATGTGATGTTCCAAAAACAGAAACATGTGATTTAGTAAATTAGAACCCATTGTGGGGTGCAACCAGGGAACAACTATCAACTAGTTTGAAAAGTTCTTCCATTTAGTAATGGAAGTCATCCGTTGTCACTTTCTAAGGGTATGGTAGAGAGGCTTGAGAAGGTGGACAATCCTTCGTTGTAGCTGTTAAAGGCTACTTCACTATTGGTCAAGAACTAATATCTTGTTATAATCTCTAGTTCTATCCCGATATCGGTTATCCTTCCTAGAAGCTTCGGCTAATGGAAAAGATAATCTTTAAAGGAATAGAACCCCTGGTTGGAACCCAGGCGCCCCCCCCGAGACCAATTCGTTTGGTCCGACAGGGAGAGTGGAAAGCCTTAGTGGGATCATCGAAACACACAAAACATATTATTATGACTTTATGAAAAAAAAATTGTGCGATCGAAAGATCTCCTAAGTTTTCCTGGCGGGGCATGTTTGAACATGCCCGACGATTAACTTACTGAACAGCCACCCTGGTTGGTATTGGTGTGTGGGAATGGGAATGGCTTCCAAAATTCCCTTTAGCTCTACGGATGACTAACAAGGCAGGATCCAAGCGGTAGATGTCCCAGTGACGTCAACTCAAGGAAGATTCGAGGGGCGTTCAGCCACTTGACTGTAAGGAGAGGGGGCCTTCCGCTGCACCATAACACTAACTTGACTTTCTATTATATTAGTAAAGCGCTACCGCGCTACAACTAGCATAGCAGCCTGCGGAAAAAGCTCGTCAGCCCCTACTCCTATGTTGGAGCAAGAAAAGACCCTTCTCTTCCATTTATGAATATTTCGCCGCCAGTCCTTCTCAATCGACCGAGCCTTTTAACAGATCTCTAGATCCGATGCAACTAGAAGTCAGTCGATTCCGTCTGAGAATGGTTTCAGTCCAAACCCTTTTTGTCGCGGCTTAAGCCATTAGGTGTAGGCGCTTTCCAGAGGTGGAATCTTATAGTTCTTCCTATTTGACCCGAAACCGATCGATCTAGCCATGAGCAGGTTGAAGAGAGGTAAAACTTCATATGGGTTCGATGTACTTTTATCTTCAACGACTGGCCCAGAATTCAATGCGGGTCAAAGCATCTGGTTGCCGGGTTGGTTAAATGCTATTAATGAAAATAGGCCCTCACGGCCATTCCGACCCATATTCAAGGTCAAAATAGCCCCGAAGCGCGTATACCCCCATTTCGACGATTTTTCGTGTGCTATAGCACACCATTTTTTGGGTGATCCGGATCCCGACGTCAAAAGTGCCAAAAAATTTTGTAGACGTCCTTGACATTGGCTATGCATCCGGTTGGCCCTCACGGCCATTCCGACCCATTTTCAAGGTCAAAATAGCCCCGAAGCGCGCATACCCCCATTTCGAAGATTTTTCGTGTGCTATAGCACACCATTTTTTGGGTGATCCGTATACCGAAGTCAAAAGTGCCAAATATTTTTGTCGACGTCCTTCAAGACGTTGGATATGCATCCGGTTGGCCCTCACGGCCATTCCGACCCATTTTCAAGGTCAAAATAGCCCCGCAAGCGCGCATACCCCCATTTTGATGATTTTTCGTGTGCTATAGCACACCATTTTTTGGGTGATCCGTATCCCGACGTCAAAAGTGCCAAAAATTTTGTGGACGTCTGTCAAGACGTTGGCTATGCATCCGGTTGGCCCTCACGGCCATTCCTACCCATATTCAAGGTCAAAATAGCCCCGAAGCGCACATACCCCCATTTCGACGATTTTTCGTGTGCTATAACACACCATTTTTTGGGTGATCCGGATCCCGACGTCAAAAGTGCCAAAATTTTTGTGGACGTCCGTCAAGACGTTGGCTATGCATACGGTTGGCCCTCACGGCCATTCCGACCCATTTTCAAGGTCAAAATACCCCGAAGCGCGCATACCCCATTTTGACGATTTTTGTGTGCTATAGCACACCATTTTTTGGGTGATCCGATCCCGACGTCAAAAGTGCCAAAAGTTTTTGTGGACGTCCGTCAAGACGTTGGATATGCATCCGGTTGGCCCTCACGGCCATTCCGACCCATTTTCAAGGTCAAAATAGCCCGAAGCGCGCATACCCCATTTTGACGATTTTTCGTGTGCTATAGCACACCATTTTTTGGGTGATCCGGATCCCGATGTCAAAAGTGCCAAAAATTTTTGTGGACGTCCGTCAAGACGTTGGCTATGCATCCGGTTGGCCTCACGGCCATTCCGACCCATTTTCAAGGTCAAAATAGCCCCGAAGCGCGCATACCCCCATTTCGATGATTTTTCGTGTGCTATAGCACACCATTTTTTGGGTGATCCGATCCCGACGTCAAAAGTGCCAAAAATTTTGTGGACGTCCTCAAGACCTTGGCTATGCATCCGGTTGGCCGCACGGCCATTCCGACCCATTTTCAAGGTCAAAATAGCCCCGAAGCGCGCATACCCCTATTTCGATGATTTTTTTGCTATAGCACACCATTTTTTGGGTGATCCGGATCCCGATGTCAAAAGTGCCAAAAGTTTTTGTGGACGTCCGTCAAGACCTTGGCTATGCATCCGGTTGCCCTCACGGCCATTCCGACCCATTTTCAAGGTCAAAATAGCCCCGAAGCGCGCATACCCCTATTTCGACGATTTTTCGTGTGCTATAACACACCATTTTTTGGGTGATCCGGATCCCGACATCAAAAGTGCCAAAAATTTTTTGGACGTCCGTCAAGACCTTGGCTATGCATCCGTTGGCCCTCACGGCCATTCCGATCCATTTTCAAGTCAAAAAGCCCCGAAGCGTGCATACCCCCATTTCGACAATTTTTCGTGTGCTATAGCACACCATTTTTTGGGTGATCCGGATCCCGACGTCAAAAGTGCCAAAAATTTTGTGGACGTCCGTCAAGACCTTGGCTATGCATCCGGTTGGCCCTCATGGACATTACGACCCATTTTCAAGGTCAAAATAGCCCCGAAGCGCGCATACCCCATTTCGACGATTTTTGTGTGCTATATACACATTTTTGGGTGATCCGATCCCGACGTCAAAAGTGCCAAAATTTTTGTGGACGTCCGTCAAGACCTTGGCTATGCATCGGTTGGCCCTCACGGCCATTCCGACCCATTTTCAAGGTCAAAATAGCCCCGAAGCGCGCATACCCCCATTTCGACGATTTTTCGTGTGCTATACACACTATTTTTTGGGTGATCCGGATCCGACGTCAAAAGTGCCAAAATTTTGTGGACGTCCTCAAGACCTTGGCTATGCATCCGTTGGCCCTCACGGCCATTCAGACCCATTTTCAAGGTCAAAATAGCCCGAAGCGCGCATACCCCCATTTCGACGATTTTTCGTGTGATAGCACACCATTTTTGGGTTATCCGGATCCCGATGTCAAAAGTGCCAAATTTTTTGTGGACGTCCGTCAAGACCTTGGATCTGCATCCGATTGGACCTCACGGCCATTCCGACCATTTTCAAGGTCAAAATAGCCCCGAAGCGCGCATACCCCCATTTCGACGATTTTTCTTGTGCTATATAGCACACCATTTTTTGGGTGATCCAGATCCCGACGTCAAAAGTGCCAAAAAATTTTTGGACGTCCATCAAGACCTTGGCTATGAATTCGGTTGGCCCTCACGGCCATTCCGACCCATTTGCAAGGTCAAAATAGCCCCGAAGCGTGCATACCCCCATTTCGACAATTTTTCGTGTGCTATAGCACACCATTTTTTGGGTGATCCGGATCCCGACGTCAAAAGTGCCAAAATTTTGTGGACGTCCGTCAAGACCTTGGCTATGCATCCGTTTGGCCCTAACGGCCATCCGACACATTTTCAAGGTCAAAATGGCCCCAAAGCGCATACCCCATTTCGACGATTTTTCGTGTGGTATAGCACACCATTTTTTGGTGATCCGGATCCCGATGTCAAAAGTGCCAAAACAATTTGTGGACGTCCGTCAAGACCTTGCTATGCATCCGATTGTCCCTCACGGCCATTCGACCCATTTCAAGGTCAAAATGCCCGAAGCGCGCATACCCCATTTTGACGATTTTTCGTGTGCTATAGCACACCATTTTTTGGGTGATCCGGATCCCGACGTCAAAAGTGCCAAATATTTTTGTGGACGTCCGTCAAGACCTTGGCTATGCATCCGGTTGGCCCTCACGGCCATTCCGACCCATTTTCAAGGTCAAAATAGCCCCGAAAGCGCATACCCCATTTCGATGATTTTTCGTGTGCTATAGCACACCATTTTTTGGTGATCCGGATCCGACGTCAAAAGTGCAAAAGTTTTTTGTGGACGTCCGTCAAGACCTTGGCTATGCATCGGTTGGCCCTCACGGCCATTCTGACCCATTTTCAAAGTCAAAATAGCCCCGAAGCGTGCATACCCCCATTTTGACGATTTTTCGTGTGCTATAGCACACCATTTTTTGGGTGATCCGGATCCCGACGTCAAAAGTGCCAAAATTTTGTGGACGTCCGTCAAGACCTTGGCTATGCATCCGGTTGGCCCTCACGGCCATTCCGACCCATTTTCAAGGTCAAAATAGCCCGAAGCGCGCATACCCCATTTCGATGATTTTTCGTGTGCTATATACACATTTTTTGGGTGATCCGGATCCCGATGTCAAAAGTGCCAAAAAATTTGTGGACGTCCGTCAAGACCTTGGCTATGCATCCGGTTGGCCCTCACGGCCATTCCGACCATTTTCAAGGTCAAAATAGCCCCGAAGCGCGCATACCCCCATTTGACGATTTTTCGTGTGCTATAGCACACCATTTTTTGGGTGATCCGGATCCCGACGTCAAAAGTGCCAAAAATTTTGTGGACGTCCGTCAAGATATTGCTATGCATCGGTTGGCCCTCACGGCATTCCGACCCATTTTCAAGGTCAAAATAGCCCGAAGTGCGCATACCCCATTTTGACAATTTTTTGTGCTATAGCACACCATTTTTTGGGTGATCCGGATCCCGTGTCAAAAGTGCCAAAAATTTTTGTGGACGTCCGTCAAGACCTTGGTCTATGCATCGGTTCCCTCACGGCCATTCCGACCCATTTTCAAGGTCAAAATAGCCCCAAGCGCGCATACCCCCATTTTGACGATTTTTCGTGTGCTATAGCACACCATTTTTTGGGTGATCCGGATCCTGACGTCAAAAGTGCCAAAATTTTTTGGATGTCCGTCAAGACCTTGGCTATGCATCCGGTTGGACCTCACGGCATTCCGACCCATTTTCAAGGTCAAAATAGCCCCGAAGCGCGCATACCCCCATTTCGATGATTTTTGTGTGCTATAGCACACCATTTTTGGGTGATCCGGATCCCGATGTCAAAAGTGCCAAAATTTTTGTGGACGTCCGTCAAGACCTTGGCTATGCATCCGGTTGGCCCTCACGGCCATTCCGACCCATTTTCAAGGTCAAAATAGCCCCGAAGCGTGCATACCCCCATTTCGATGATTTTTCGTGTGCTATAACACACCATTTTTTGGGTGATCCGGATCCATACTCAAAAAGCCAAAATTTTGTGGACGTCCGTCAAGACCTTGGCTATGCATCCGGTTGTCCCTCACGCCATTCGACCCATTTTCAAGGTCAAAATAGCCCCGAAGCGCGCATACCCCCATTTCGATGATTTTTCGTGTGCTATAGCACACCATTTTTTGGGTGATCCGGATCCCGACGTCAAAAGTGCCAAATTTTTGGACGTCCGTCAAGACCTTGGCTATTCATCCGGTTGGCCCTCACGCCATTCGACCCATTTTCAAGGTAAAATAGCCCCGAAGCGCGCATACCCATTTTGATGATTTTTTGTGCTATAGCACACCATTTTTTGGGTGATCCGGATCCCGACGTCAAAAGTGCCAAAATTTTTGTGGACGTCCGTCAAGACCTTGGCTATGCATCCAGTTGGCCCTCACGGCCATTCCGACCCATTTTCAAGGTCAAAATAGCCCCGAAGCGCGCATACCCCCATTTCGACGATTTTTCGTGTGCTATAGCAGATAATTTTTTGGGTGATCCGGATCCCGACGTCAAAAGTGCCAAATATTTTGTGGACGTCCGTCAAGACCTTGGTATGCATCCGGTTGGCCCTCACGGCCATTCCGACCCATTTTCAAGGTCAAAATAGCCCCGAAGCGCGCATACCCCATTTCGACGATTTTTCGTGTGCTATAACACACCATTTTTTGGGTGATCCGGATCCCGACGTCAAAAGTGCCAAAAAATTTTTGGGCGTCCGTCAAGACCTTGGCTATGCATCCGGTTGGCCTCACGGCCATTCCGACCCATTTTCAAGGTCAAAATAGCCCCGAAGCGCGCATACCCCATTTCGACGATTTTTCGTGTGCTATAGCACACTATTTTTTGGTGATCCGGATCCCGACGTCAAAAGTGCCAAAATTTTTGTGGACGTCCGTCAAGACCTTGTCTATGCATCCGGTTGGCCCTACGGCCATTCCGACCCATTTTCAAGGTCAAAATAGCCCCGAAGCGCGCATACCCCCATTTCGATGATTTTTGTGTACTATAGCACACCATTTTTTGGGTGATCCGGATCCCGATGTCAAAAGTGCTAAAAGTTTTTGTGGACGTTCGTCAAGACCTTGGCTATGCATCCGGTTGCCCTCATGGCCATTCCGACCCATTTTCAAGGTCAAAATAGCCCCGAAGCGCGCATACCCCCATTTTACGATTTTTCGTGTGCTATAACACACCATTTTTTGGGTGATCTGGATCCATACCTCAAAAAGCCAAATATTTTTGTGGACGTCCGTCAAGACCTTGGCTATGCATCTGGTTGTCCCTCACGGCCATTCCAACCCTTTCAAGGTCAAAATAGCCCCGAAGCGCGCATACCCCCATTTCGATAATTTTTCGTGTGCTATAACATACCATTTTTGGGGTGATCCGGATCCCGACGTCAAAAGTGCTAAATTTTTTTTGGACGTCCGTCAAGACCTTGGCTATGCATACGGTTGGACCCACGGCCATTCCGACCGATTTTCAAGGTCAAAATAGCCCCGAAGCGCGCATACACCCATTTCGACGATTTTTCGTGTGCTATAGCACACCATTTTTGGGTGATCCGGATACCGACGTCAAAAGTGCCAAAAAAATTTTTGGACGTCCGTCAAGACCTTTGCTATGCATCTGGTTGGCCCTCATGGCCTTTCCACCCCTTTTTCAAGGTCAAAATAGCCCCGAAGCGCGCATACCCCCATTTCGACGATTTTTCGTGTGCTATATTATACTATTTTTTGGGTGATCCGGATCCTGATGTCAAAAAGTGCGAAACTTTTTGTGGACGTCCGTCAAGACCTTGGCTATGCATCCGGTTGTCCCTCACGGCCATTCCGACCTACTTTCAAGGTCAAAATAGCCCCAAGCGCGCAAACCCCCATTTCGACGATTTTTCGTGTGCTCTAACACACCATTTTTTTGGTGATCCGGATTCCGACGTCAAAACTGCCAAGATTTTTGGTGGACGTCCGTCAAGACCTTGGCTATGCATCCAGTTGGCCCTCACGGCCATTCCGACCCATTTTCAAGTTCAAAATAACCCCGAAGCGCGCATACCCCCATTTTGATGATTTTTTGTGTGTTATAGCACACCATTTTTTGGGTGATCCGGATCCCGACATCAAAAGTGCCAAAAAATATTTTGGACGTCCGTCAAGACCTTGGATATGCATCCGGTTGACCCTCACGTCCATTCCAACCCATTTTCAAGGTCAAAATAGTCTCGAAGCGCGCATACCCCCATTGCGACGATTTTTCGTGTGCTATAACACACCGTTTTTTGGGTGATCTGGATCCCGACTTCAAAAGTGCCAAATTTTTTTTGGACGTCCGTCAACACCTTGGCTATGCATCCGGTTAGCCCTCACGGCTATTCCGACCCATTTTCAAGGGCAAATTAGCCCCGAAGCGCGCATACCCCCATTTCGACGATTTTTCGTATGCTATGGCACACCATTTTTTGGGTGATCCGGAACCCGACGTCAAAAGTGCCAAAATCTTTTGTGGACATCCGTCAAGACCTTGGCTATGCGTCCGGTTGTCCGTCACGGACATTCCGACCCATTTTCAAGGTCAAAATAGCCCCGAAGCGCGCATACCCCCATTTCGACGATTTTTCGTGTGCTATAGCACACCATTTTTTGGGTGATCCGGATCCCGACGTCAAAAGTGCCAAAAATTTTGTGGACGTCCGTCAAGACCTTGGCTATGCATTCGGTTGGCCCTCACGGCCATTCCGACCCATTTTCGAGGTCAAAATAGCCCCGAAGCGTGCATACCCCCATTTAGACGATTTTTCGTGTGCCATAGCACACCATTTTTTGGGTGATCCGGATCCGACGTCAAAACTGCCAAATTTTTTTGTGGACGTCCGTCAAGACCTTGGCTATGCATACGGTTGGCCCTCACAGCCATTCCGACCATTTTCAAGGTCAAAATACCCCGAAACGCGCATACCCCCATTTCGATGATTTTTTGTGTGCTATAGCACACCATATTTTTGTGTGATCCAAATCACGACGTCAAAAGAGCCAAAAAATTTGTGGACATCCGTCAAGACCTTGGCTATGCATCTGGTTGACCCTCACGGCCATTCCGACCCATTTTCAAGATCAAAATAGCCTCGAAGCGCGCATACCCCCATTTCGATAATTTTTCGTGTGCTATAGCACACATTTTTTGGGTGATCCGGATCCCGACGTCAAAATTGCCAAAATATTTTTGTGGACGTCCGTTCAAGACCTTGGTATGCATCCGATTGGACCTCACGGCCATTCCGACCCATTTTCAAGTAAAATAGCCCGAAGCGCGCATACCCCCATTTAGACGATTTTTCGTGTGCTATAGCACAATTTTTTGGTGATCCGGATCCCGACGTCCAAAAGTGCCAAAATTTTGTGGACGTCCGTTCAAGACCTTGTCTATGCTTCCGGTTGGCCCTCAGGCCATTCCAACCCATTTTCAAGTAAAATAGCCCCGAAGCGCGCATACCTCCATTTCAACGATTTTTCGTGTGCTATATACCACCATTTTTTGGGTGATCCGGATCCGACGTCAAAAGTGCCAAAAATTTTTTATGGACGTCGTCAAGACCTTTGGCTATGCATCCGGTTGGCCATCACGGCCATTCCGACCCATTTTCAAGGTCAAAATAGCCCCAAAGCGCGCATACCACCATTTGACGATTTTTCGTGTGCTATAGCACACCATTTTTTGGGTGATCCGGATCCCGACATCAAAAGTGCCAACAATTTTTGTGGACGTCCGTCAAGACGTTGGCTATGCATCCGGTTGGCCCTCACGGCCATTCCGACCCATTTTCAAGGTCAAAATAGCCCCGAAGCGCGCATACCCCATTTCGACGATTTTTCGTGTGCTATAGCACACCATTTTTTGGGTGATCCGAATCCCGACGTCAAAAGTGCCAAGATTTTTGTGGACGTCCGTCAAGACCTTGGGCTATGCATCCGGTTGGACCTCACGGCCATGCCGACCCATTTTCAAGTCAAAATAGCCCCGAAGCGCGCATACCCCATTTTCGACGATTTTTCGTGTGCTATAGCACACAATTTTTTGGGTGATCCGGATCCGACGTCAAAAGTGCCAAATTTTTGTGGACGTCCGTCAAGACCTTGGCTATTGCATCCGGTTGGCCCTCACGGCCATTCCGACCCATTTTCAAGGTCAAAATAGCCCCGAACGCGCATACCCCTATTTCGATGATTTTTTGTGTGCTATAGCACACCATTTTTTGGGTGATCCGATTCCCGACGTCAAAAGTGCCAAAAATTTTGTGGACGTCCGTCAAGACCTTGGCTATGCATCTGGTTGGCCCTCACGGCCATTCTGACCATTTTCAAGGTCAAAATAGCCCCGAAGCGCGCATACCCCATTTCGACGATTTTTTCGTGTGCTATAGCACACCATTTTTTGGGTGATCGGATCCCGACGTCAAAAGTGCCAAAATTTTGTGGACGTCCGTCAAGACCTTGGCTATGCATCGGTTGCCCTCACGGCCATTCCGACCCATTTTCAAGGTCAAATAGCCCCGAAGCGCGAATACCCCATTTTCGATTTTTTGTGAGCTATAGCACTCCATTTTTTGGGTGATCCGGATCCCGACGTCAAAAGTGCCAAAAAAAATTGTGGACGTCAGTCAAGACCTTGGCTATGCATACGGTTGGCCCTCACGGCCAATTCGACCCATTTTCAAGGTCAAAATAGCCCCGAAGCGCGCATACCCCCATTTCGACGATTTTTCGTGTGCTATAGCACACCATTTTTTGGGTGATCCGGATCCCGACGTCAAAAGTGCCAAATTTTGTGGACGTCAGTCAAGACGTTGGCTATGCATCCGGTTGCCTCACGGCCATTCCGACCCATTTTGAAGGTCAAAATAGCCCCGAAGCGCGCATACCCCATTTCGATGATTTTTCGTGTGCTATAGCACACCATTTTTTGGGTGATCCGGATCCCGACGTCAAAAGTGCCAAAATTTTTTGGACGTCCGTCAAGACGTTAGCTATGCATTTGGTTGCCCTCATGCCATTTCGACCCATTTTCAAGGTCAAAATAGCCCCGAAAGCGCATACCCCCATTTCGACGATTTTTAGTGTGCTATAGCACACCATTTTTTGGGTGATCCGGATTCGACGTCAAAAGTGCCAAAATTTTTTGTGGACGTCCGTCAAGACGTTGGCTATGCATCCGGTTGGCCCTCACGGCCATTCCGACCCATTTTCAAGGTCAAAATAGCCCCGAAGCGCGCATACCCCCATTTCGCGATTTTTCGTGTGCTATAGCACACCTTTTTTGGGTGATCCAAATCCCGACGTCAAAAGTGCCAAAAATTTTTTGTGGACGTCCGTCAAGACGTTGGCTATGCATCCGGTTGGCCCTCACGGCCATTCCGACCCATTTTCAAGGTTCAAAATAGCCCCGAAGCGCAAACCCCATTTCGACGATTTTTCGTGTGCTATAGCACACCATTTTTGGGTGATCCGGATCCCGACGTCAAAAGTGCCAAAAATTTTTGTGGACGTCATCAAGACATTGGCTATGCATCCGGTTGGCCCTCACGGCCATTCCGACCCATTTTCAAGGTCAAAATAGCCCCGAAGCGCATACCCCATTTCGACGATTTTTGGTGTGCTATAGCACACCATTTTTTGGGTGATCCGATCCAGACGTCAAAAGTACCAAAATTTTTGTGGACGTCCGTCAAGACGTTGGCTATGCATCCGGTTGGCCCTCACGGCCATTCCGACCCATTTTCAAGGTCAAAATAGCCCCGAAGCACGCGCATACCCCCATTTCGACGATTTTTCGTGTGCTATAGCACACCATTTTTTGGGTGATCCGGATCCAGACGTCAAAAGTGCCAAAATATTTTGTGACGTCCGTCAAGACGTTGGCTATGCATCCGGTTGGCCCTCACGGCCATTCCGACCCATTTTCAAGGTCAAAATAGCCCCGAAGCGCGCATACCCCCATTTCGACGATTTTTCGTGTGCCTATAGCACACCATTTTTTGGGTGATCCGATCCCGATGTCAAAAGTGCCAAAAATAGCACACGAAAATCGTCGAAATGGGGTATGCGCGCTTCGGGGTTTTTGACCTTGAAAATGGGTCGGAATGGCCGTGAGGGCCAACCGATGCATAGCCAAGGTCTTGACGGACGTCCACAAAATTTTGGCACTTTTGACGTCGGGATCCGGATCCCCAAAAAATGGTGTGCTATAGCACACGAAAAATCAGTCGAAATGGGGGTATGCGCGCTTCGGGGCTATTTTGACCTTGAAAATGGGTCGGAATGGCCGTGAGGGCCAACCGGATGCATACCAAGTCTTGACGGACGTCCACAAAATTTTTGGCACTTTTGACGTCGGGATGGATCACCCAAAAAATGGTGTGCTATAGCACACGAAAAATCATCAAATGGGGGTATCGCGCTTCGGGCTATTTTGACCTTGAAAATGGGTCGGAATGGCCGTGAGGGCCAACGGATGCATAGCCAAGTCTTGACGGACGTCCACAAAATATTTTTGGCACTTTTGACGTCGGATCCGGATCACCCAAAAAATGGTGTGCTATAGCACACGAAAATAGTCGAAATGGGGGTATGCGCGCTTCGGGGCTATTTTGACCTTGAAAATGGGTCGGAATGGCCGTGAGGCCAACACGGCATAGCCAAGTCTTGACGGACGTCCACAAAATTTTGGCACTTTTGACAGTCGGATCCGGATCACCCAAAAAATGGTGTGCTATAGCACACGAAAATCGTCGAAATGGGGTATGCGCGCTTCGGGCTATTTTGACCTTAAAATGGTCGAATGCCGTGAGGCCAACCGATGCATAGCCAAGGTCTTGACGGACGTCCACAAAAATTTTGGCACTTTTGACATCGGGATCCGGATCACCCAAAAAATGGTGTGCTATAGCACACGAAAAATCGTCGAAATGGGGTATGCGCGCTTCGGGGCTATTTTGACCTTGAAAATGGGTCGGAATGGCGTGAGGGCAACCGGATGCATAGCCAAGGTCTTGACGGACGTCCACAAAATTTTTGGCACTTTTGACGTCGGGATCCGGATCACCAAAAAATGGTGTGCTATAGCACACGAAAATCGTCGAAATGGGGTATGCGCGCTTCGGGCTATTTTGACCTTAAAATGGGTCGGAAGGCCGTGAGGCCAACCGGATGCATAGCCAAGTCTTGACGGACGTCCACAAAATTTTTGGCACTTTTGACGTCGGGATCGGATCACCCAAAAAATGGTGTGCTATAGCACACGAAAAATCGTCGAAATGGGGGTATGCGCGCTTCGGGCTATTTTGACCTTGAAAATGGGTGGAATGGCCGTGAGGGCCAACCGGATGCATAGCCAAGTCTTGACGGACGTCCACAAAATTTTGTGCACTTTTGACGTCGGGATCCGGATCACCAAAAAATGGTGTGCTATAGCACACGAAAATAATCGAAATGGGGGTATGCGCGCTTCGGGGCTATTTTGACCTTGAAAATGGGTCGGAATGGCCGTGAGGCCAACCGGATGCATAGCCAAGTCTTGACGGACGTCCACAAAATTTTTGGCACTTTTGACGTCGGGATCCGGATCACCCAAAAAATGGTGTGCTATAGCACACGAAAAATCGTCGAAATGGGGGTATGCGCGCTTCGGGGCTATTTTGACCTTGAAAATGGGTCGGAATGGCCGTGAGGCCAACCGATGCATACCAACAGGTCTTGACGGACGTCCACAAAAATTTTTGGCATTTTGACGTCGGGATCCGGATCACCCAAAAAATGGTGTGCTATAGCACACGAAAAATCGTCGAAATGGGGGTATGCGCGCTTCGGGGCTATTTTGACCTTGAAAATGGGTCGGAATGGCCGTGAGGGCCAACCGGATGCATAGCCAAGGTCTTGACGGACGTCCACAAAATATTTTTGGCACTTTTGACGTCGGGATCCGGATCACCCAAAAAATGGTGTGCTATAGCACACGAAAAATCGTCGAAATGGGGGTATGCGCGCTTCGGGGCTATTTTGACCTTGAAAATGGGTCGGAATGGCCGTGAGGGCCAACCGGATGCATAGCCAAGGTCTTGACGGACGTCCACAAAAATTTTTGGCACTTTTGACGTCGGGATCCGGATCACCCAAAAAATGGTGTGCTATAGCACACGAAAAATGTCGAAATGGGGGTATGCGCGCTTCGGGCTATTTTGACCTTGAAAATGGGTCGGAATGGCCGTGAGGGCCAACCGGATGCATAGCCAAGGTCTTGACGGACGTCCACAAAATTTTGGCACTTTTGACGTCGGGATCCGGATCACCCAAAAAATGGTGTGCTATAGCACACGAAAATAAGTCGAAATGGGGGTATCGCGCTTCGGGCTATTTTGACCTTGAAAATGGGTCGGAATGGCCGTGAGGGCCAACCGGATGCATAGCCAAGGTCTTGACGGACGTCCACAAAATATTTTGGCACTTTTGACGTCGGGATCCGGATCACCCAAAAAATGGTGTGCTATAGCACAGAAAAATGTCGAAATGGGGTATGCGCGCTTCGGGCTATTTTGACCTTGAAAATGGGTCGGAATGGCCGTGAGGGCCAACCGGATGCATAGCCAAGGTCTTGACGGACGTCACAAAAATTTTTGGCACTTTTGACAGTCGGATCCGGATCACCCAAAAATGGTGTGCTATAGCACACGAAAAATCGTCGAAATGGGGGTATGCGCGCTTCGGGCTATTTTGACCTTGAAAATGGGTCGGAATGGCGTGAGGGCCAACGGATGCATAGCCAAGGTCTTGACGGACGTCCACAAAATATTTGGCACTTTTGACGTCGGGATCCGGATCACCCAAAAAATGGTGTGCTATAGCACACGAAAAATCGTCAAATGGGGGTATGCGCGCTTCGGGGCTATTTTGACCTTGAAAATGGGTCGGAATGGCCGTGAGGCCAACCGGATGCATAGCCAAGTCTTGACGGACGTCACAAAAATTTTGGCACTTTTGACGTCGGGATCCGGATCACCAAAAAATGTGTGCTATAGCACACGAAAAATCGTCGAAATGGGGTATGCGCGCTTCGGGCTATTTTGACCTTAAAATGGGTCGGAATGGCCGTGAGGGCCAACCGGATGCATAGCCAACAGTCTTGACGGACGTCCCAAAATTTTGGCACTTTTGACGTCGGGATCCGGATCACCCAAAAATGTGTGTGCTATAGCACACAAAAATAGTCGAAATGGGGGTATGTGCGCTTCGGGGCTATTTTGACCTTGAAAATGGGTCGAATGGCCGTGAGGGCAACCGGATGCATACCAAGTCTTGACGGACGTCCACACAAATTTTGGCACTTTTGACGTCGGGATCCGGATCACCAAAAAATGGTGTGCTATAGCACACGAAAAATCGTCGAAATGGGGTATGCGCGCTTCGGGCTATTTTGACCTTGAAAATGGGTCGAATGCCGTGAGGGCCAACGGATGCATAGCCAAGGTCTTGACGGACGTCCACAAAATTTTTGGCACTTTTGACGTCGGGATCGGATCACCCAAAAAATGGTGTGCTATAGCACACGAAAAATCGTCGAAATGGGGGTATGCGCGCTTCGGGCTATTTTGACCTTGAAAATGGGTCGGAATGGCCGTGAGGCCAACGGATGCATAGCCAAGGTCTTGACGGACGTCCACAAAATATTTTGGCACTTTTGACGTCGGGATCCGATCACCCAAAAAATGGTGTGCTATAGCACACGAAAAACGATCGATGAATATGGACGCCTTCGGGGCTATTTTGACCTTGAAAATGGGTCGGAATGGCCGTGAGGCCAACGGATGCATACCAAGGTCTTGACGGACGTCCACAAAATTTTGGCACTTTTGACGTCGGGATCCGGATCACCCAAAAAATGGTGTGCTATAGCACACGAAAAATCGTCGAAATGGGGGTATGCGTTCGGGCTATTTTGACCTTGAAAATGGGTCGGAATGGCCGTGAGGGCCAACCGGATGCATAGCCAAGGTCTTGACGGACGTCCACAAAATATTTTGGCACTTTTGACGTCGGGATCCGGATCCCCAAAAAATGGTGTGCTATAGCACACGAAAAATCGTCGAAATGGGGTATGCGCCTTCGGGGCTATTTTGACCTTAAAATGGGTCGGAATGGCGTGAGGGCCAACCGGATGCATACAACAGTCTTGAGGACGTCCACAAAATTTTGGCACTTTTGACGTCGGGATCCGGATCACCCAAAAAATGGTGTGCTATAGCACACGAAAAATCGTCGAAATGGGGGTATGCGCGCTTCGGGGCTATTTTGACCTTAAAATGGGTCGGAATGGCCGTGAGGCCAACCGGATGCATAGCCAAGGTCTTGACGGACGTCCAAAAAATTTTGGCACTTTTGACGTCGGGATCCGGATCACCCAAAAAATGGTGTGCTATAGCACACGAAAATAGTCGAAATGGGGGTATGCGCGCTTCGGGGCTATTTTGACCTTGAAAATGGGTCGGAATGGCCGTGAGGGCCAACCGGATGCATAGCCAAGGTCTTGACGGACGTCCACAAAAATTTTGGCACTTTTGACGTCGGGATCCGGATCACCCAAAAAATGGTGTGCTATAGCACACGAAAAATCGTCGAAATGGGGGTATGCGCGTTCGGGGCTATTTTGACCTTGAAAATGGGTCGAATGGCCGTGAGGGCAACCGATGCATAGCCAAGGTCTTGACGGACGTCCACAAAAATTTGGCACTTTTGACGTCGGGATCCGGATCACCAAAAAATGGTGTGCTATAGCACACGAAAAATATCGAAATGGGGTATGCGCGCTTCGGGCTATTTTGACCTTAAAATGGGTCGGAATGGCCGTGAGGCCAACCGATGCATAGCCAAGGTCTTGACGGACGTCCACAAAATTTTGGCACTTTTGACGTCGGGATCCGGATCACCCAAAAAATGGTGTGCTATAGCACACGAAAAATCTCGAAATGGGGGTATGCGCGCTTCGGGGCTATTTTGACCTTGAAAATGGGTCGGAATGGCCGTGAGGGCCAACCGGATGCATAGCCAAGGTCTTGACGGACGTCCACAAAAATTTTGGCACTTTTGACGTCGGGATCCGGATCACCCAAAAAATGTGTGCTATAGCACACGAAAAATCGTCGAAATGGGGGTATGCGCGCTTGGCTTTCTTAAAATGGGTTGGAATGGCCGTGAGGGCAACCGGATGCATAGCCAAGTCTTGACGGACGTCCACACAAAATTTTTGGCACTTTTGACAGTCGGGATCCGGATCACCAAAAAATGGTGTGCTATAGCACACGAAAAATCGTCGAAATGGGGGTATGCGCGCTTCGGGCTATTTTGACCTTGAAATGGGTCGGAATGGCCGTGAGGGCCAACCGGATGCATAGCCAAGTCTTGACGGACGTCCAAAAAATTTTGGCACTTTTGACGTCGGGATCGGATCACCCAAAAAATGGTGTGCTATAGCACACGAAAAATCGTCGAAATGGGGTATGCGCGCTTCGGGGCTATTTTGACCTTGAAAATGGGTCGGAATGGCCGTGAGGGCCAACCGGATGCATAGCCACAGGTCTTGACGGACGTCCACAAAAATTTTGGCACTTTTGACGTCGGGATCCGGATCACCAAAAAATGGTGTGCTATAGCACACGAAAAATCGTCGAAATGGGGGTATGCGCGCTTCGGGCTATTTTGACCTTGAAAATGGGTCGGAATGGCCGTGAGGGCCAACGGATGCATAGCCAAGTCTTGACGGACGTCCACAAAAATTTTGGCACTTTTGACGTCGGGATCCGGATCACCCAAAAATGGTGTGCTATAGCACACGAAAAATCGTCGAAATGGGGTATGCGCGCTTCGGGGCTATTTTGACCTTGAAAATGGGTCGGAATGGCCGTGAGGCCAACCGGATGCATAGCCAAGTCTTGAGGACGTCCACAAAAATTTTGGCACTTTTGACATCGGATCCGGATCACCCAAAAATGGTGTGCTATAGCACACGAAAAATCGTGAAATGGGGGTATGCGCGCTTCGGGCTATTTTGACCTTGAAAATGGGTCGGAATGGCCGTGAGGGCAACCGGATGCATAGCCAAGGTCTTGACGGACGTCCACAAAATTTTTGGCACTTTTGACTCGGGATCCGGATCACCCAAAAAATGGTGTGCTATAGCACACGAAAAATCGTCGAAATGGGGTATGCGCGCTTCGGGCTATTTTGACCTTGAAAATGGGTCGGAATGGCCTGAGGGCAACCGGATGCATAGCCAAGGTCTTGACGGACGTCCACAAAAATTTTGGCACTTTTGACGTCGGGATCCGGATCACCCAAAAAATGTGTGCTATAGCACACGAAAAATCGTCGAAATGGGGTATGCGCGCTTCGGGGCTATTTTGACCTTGAAAATGGGTCGGAATGGCCGTGAGGCCAACCGGATGCATAGCCAAGGTCTTGACGGACGTCCACAAAATTTTTGGCACTTTTGACGTCGGGATCGGATCACCAAAAAATGGTGTGCTATAGCACACGAAAAATCGTCGAAATGGGGGTATGCGCGCTTCGGGCTATTTTGACCTTAAAATGGGTCGGAATGGCCGTGAGGGCCAACCGGATGCATAGCAACGGTCTTGAGGACGTCCAAAAATTTTGGCACTTTTGACGTCGGGATCCGGATCACCCAAAAAATGGTGTGCTATAGCACAAAAATCGAAATCGTAAATGGGGTACGCGCTTCGGGCTATTTTGACTTGAAAATGGGTGGAATGGCCGTGAGGGCCACCGGATGCATAGCACAGTCTTGACGGACGTCCACAAATATTTTGGCACTTTTGACGTCGGGATCCGGATCACCCAAAAATGGTGTGCTATAGCACACGAAAAATCTCGAAATGGGGTATGCGCGCTTCGGGCTATTTTGACCTTGAAAATGGGTCGGAATGGCCTGTGAGGGCCAACCGGATGCATAGCAAGTCTTGACGGACGTCCAAAAATTTTGGCACTTTTGACGTCGGGATCCGATCACCCAAAAAATGGTGTGCTATAGCACACGAAAAATCGTCGAAATGGGGTATGCGCGCTTCGGGGCTATTTTGACCTTGAAATGGGTCGGAATGGCCGTGAGGGCCAACGGATGCATAGCAAGGTCTTGACGGACGTCCACAAATTTTGGCACTTTTGACATCGGATCCGGATCACCCAAAAATGGTGTGCTATAGCACACGAAAAATCATCAAATGGGGTATGCGCGCTTCGGGCTATTTTGACCTTGAAAATGGGTCGGAATGGCGTGAGGCAACCGGATGCATAGCCAAGGTCTTGACGGACGTCCACAAAAATTTTTGGCACTTTTGACGTCGGGATCGGATCACCCAAAAAGGTGTGCTATAGCACACGAAAAATCGTCGAAATGGGGGTATGCGGCCTTCGGGGCTATTTTGACCTTGAAAATGGGTCGGAATGGCCGTGAGGGCAACCGGATGCATAGCCAACGTCTTGACGGACGTCCACAAAATTTTGGCACTTTTGACGTCGGGATCCGGATCACCCAAAAAATGGTGTGCTATAAGCACACGAAAATAGTCGAAATGGGGTATGCGCGCTTCGGGCTATTTTGACCTTGAAAATGGGTCGGAATCCGTGAGGGCCAACCGGATGCATAGCCAAGGTCTTGACGGACGTCCACAAAAATTTTGGCACTTTTGACTCGGGATCGGATCACCCAAAAAATGGTGTGCTATAGCACACGAAAATCGTCGAAATGGGGTATGCGCGCTTCGGGCTATTTTGACCTTGAAAATGGTCGGAATGGCGTGAGGGCACCGGATGCATAGCCCAAGTCTTGACGGACGTCCACAAAATAATTTTATTATA